>CAAKHB010001932.1:0-140929 GCA_901007665.1 Aeoliscus strigatus | reverse complement strand
TTTTTTTTTTTTTTTTTTTTTTTTTTAAGCCCCCCCCCCCCCTCCCCCCATGTCTGTCTTCACAAATCCTGGTGTTGTTAACCATATGCGTCTGACTACTTTCCCTCCTATTGTGTGCCAGATTTTATGACATTTTTGTAGTGGTAAATGTCAGATTGTTTCACTTTTTGTATTTTTTTTGATGAGATACATTATGAGGTACATTATTTCCAGTTTTTCGTGTCAAATCAAAATACAAGTGTAATCATTGCCATACATATAAAGGCTATTGGTTCTGAGATACACTAAAGACAAACCTTTTGCCAAGTGCCTTTGTATGTGTCACTGTCTGTCACTGCACCAGAAGGTTGTTATGAAGGCTCTGTTGACTGATAAAGGTATACCTGTGCCATATAGTAGTCTACAATTTACATGTTGTCCAACTGGATATTTTCACTTATGAACCAGTCAGTCACAGGTAGTTGGCTGAGCTCTGAAGGCATCATGCTGAATGCTGTAGTCTGCACTTTATTAAAGGTTTAAGTTGCATTAAGATCTTACAGTTGCATTTCAGCTTTACTATCTATTTTTACAACAGGGAAAGGGCAAATTAACAATTTTGTCACATTTTCTGTCAGACTTTGTTTGAAACAACCATTTAGTCAGATTTAACTGTTTTTATAAGTTACCTTTTCAACTTGAAGCGCCTTTTAATTTATTTATACTTCACCAGATTTGAGTTTAGGCGGTAAGTTCTACCTCGTTTACCTTTAGTTGTCCTTCACGCCTCCTACTCTCAACGCAGTGCTCTGTACATTGTGTGATACATTCTGGAGTATGCGACAAGAGTTTTCATTTCCAATCTGCTGAATTGAACTGTTTTGAATGTATCACTGGACACTTTACACAACTCAGAATGCTCAGAGTTCTTTTGAAGGCCCCTGCTGTACATTCCCTATTGACACGCATTTACCAAGTTGTGCCTTTATTTAGCAAACCATGTCAGAACTGCTTTCAAGATGTCTCTACAATTCAATGTTGAGCCGATTTGGCTTGTTTACAATGTAAATGTTTTTTTTGCTTTTTTTTTTTCCTCCCGAAATGTTTCCTTTATCTAAATGTTTTCTGGTTTTTGAAGAATAAAATCAGGGTGGCTTTTTTGGCATATTCTTTCATTGCTTTCTCCGTGAATGCATTGCTAACACACATACTTGAATACTTTTATTCAACTAGACAAAAAACTGTTCCAATAAATGTCAAAGTTGTCTGTGCAAACAGGACAATACTTGACAGTGCAAAATCTGTCCAAGAAAATGTATACACACAGGTAAAGAACAACATTGAGATTAAAACCAACTAACATGGGCAGTATCATAGTGAAATGTTGTGGATTTTGGAAATAAGATTAAGCATGCAATTAATCTTTAATAGAATGAAGCATTTCTTCAGATTATTTCTCCTGATCCACCATCAGTATTATATATACATATATTTTTTAAAGAAGCAAGTCTATGAATTTTGTCAAAAGCCCAGTAAAGCATTGTACTTAAACTGATCTTAAGTTGACCTATGAACGAATGCCTGTAAATCATCTGACAAGTGGAGGTCAATGGTGGTTTCCATACCTGAGTGTTTTTTCATGACCTTGCCTTAATGCACTTGATTCTTGTTTGTGATCACACTTTTGCAGTGCATCATAACAGTTTATTAATTTAAAGCAATGCATTGGAGGATTAGCATGATGCAGGATAGGTCATATTTCCCCGTTGTAGGACAATACAAGCTTATCTTTTCATACACTATCTAGTGTTACAGTATGTTTGGAATATTTAAGCTGTGGTAACGCAGGGGTGTGATAAGGTACAAAACGTTCAGAAGCACATTATGCATACATAAAAAACAACCAATACTGAGGACACTAACAGATTTTTTGCAAACAAAATACATAAATGCTTTTACATGCTTTTTTACGTAACTTTTTTGTTGCTGTTTGTCTGTATTTATGCAAAAAAAAAATCACATATGTCACTTGGTCTAAAGATAAATCCATCAAACTTTGGCGATGATTTGGGTGTGTGTGCACACAGGATTGCATTTTCTCTGCCATTTTTCTGTTCACTACTGTTCATCTGTCATAATTTAATGGTGGTGCTGACATCAGCATAAAATGTACTGCTGGATAAAATGTATGGTGTGTAAAAACTGACTGTCACTACATCAGGATATGTGTTCAAATGCATATTTTTAGATGTTGACTCGATTGCAAAGTTATTAAGAGGAAGTTTTGATTAGACAGCAAGTAATTCTTTTCTAATTTCAACAAATAATGGACGTTATCTTCTAAACCAGGGGTGCCCAATCCGGTTCTCCAGAGACCTACACATCTGATTCAAATCAGCTGCTCATTGTCAGGTCTCTGCAGAACTTTACAGAGATTGATTCAGGACCTGTGATCCCCTGAATTTGGTGATTAGGTGTGTAGGAGCAGGGTGACATGTAAAACCTACAGGATAGGTAGCTCTCGAGAACCGGTTTGGGCACCCCTGTTCTAAACTTAACTACAGTGTATCAAGGGGGGCCCGCAACATGAATTTGCTCTGGGGCCTTCGAATAGGTTAATACGGCCGTGGACCATTAAGTATGTATTCAAACATATAAAATGCAACTTATTCTACCCTATTCCAGAATTAGAAGTTGAAACAGTGTTATTATAATCTAAAAGTGGCTGGTGTAGTTGTAGAGGATCTGTGTCAGTCTGCTAAGTGTCAGTCCCGGCAGTTACAGCTGGGAAGCCTCCGCCCAGAACCTCCACAGACACACAGCGTCACTGCCCTCAGCTTCCACCGGCTACCGGGGCTGCAGGAATGACTGATAATATCCCGCTCCAACCGGTCAGACGACCGAAAAGAAACAATAGTAAACACAGATATGGGTAAGGCCGTTAAATTGATATATTGATATCTACCTACGCCGAGACATTTTTGTAGCATGTTTAGCTAGTCGGCTGTTAGCCGTTAGGAGAGAGCCTCGACATTGTGCTAACAAGAGAGGTGGTTGGCTGCCAACAAAACTGACAGCAGGGTTTCAGATATGGAACATATATATTAATAGAAATAAATGTATTTTGTGATTCACTGTAGATCTTAAACGGCTAGCGTTAGCTTCAGAAGACATCCTTGTTCCGGGGAGCCGTTAGAACAAGTGCATTTGACGCTCATGTCAATATTTGCTCGTTTCACTGCAGCTCCTCACAAAGACAGAACAAATGTGTGGAAACAAAGCACTAAGAGAATATATTATCTATATACAAACCATACGCTGTGTTTATATGAAACTGAAATGTCTCTCTCTCTCTTTCATATATATGTTTGCGTATAAATGTCTGTGCATCTTCTATAGACCGTTTCTATAACGATATACATATATATATGAATGAGGAGATGATGTTCTCTAGTGATGGTATAAAATGTCCAACAGCATCAACTGATCAGGTGTGACCCCTTATTCTGTGAAAATATGGAAGTGCTAATATAGGTCTTAAATCAGATCAGATTCTCCCATAAAAGTTCCTTCTGAAATCTGAAGGCCACACAATGTTAGATTATTAATGACAAGGGCAGTGTTTTTTTCCTGGCGTTCAGGGAGTGGTCACCTGTTTCCAGATTTAGTGTATGTTTTGTTTGGCCGAATCACTCCAGTCTCATTCGCAGCTCAGCCTCTTCTGAGTCCGTAGCTGCACATTAACAGAGGGATGTGACTGGCAGTTACCTAAGAATGAGTCAAAGAATAGCTTTGGATTGTTGTGTTCAATGTTTGAATGTAACTGCCATTGTGTGAAACATTGAAACCATTGCCTCTTCCTCGCAGGTGCTGCCCGTGGTCGAGATGCTGTGGTATGTGTGACTTCCGTCCCCGCACCGTGTGGCTTGGCCACCCGGAGAAGAAGGAGCAGCGGTACCCAAGGAATGTCATTAACAACCAGAAGTACAACTTCTTCACCTTCCTGCCGGGGGTTAGTGTCAGTCAAAGGTTGCCACTTCATCCTTCCACCATTTAACCTCCAAGCCACGCCCACCATCTAACATGTCCCGTTTACACAGAGATATTGCTATCTTTATGGTTTAAAAACCATACCATCCATACCAATACCCCCAAAGTGACGGATATTGTCCTTTGCCTAATACCACCCCTGTGTTGTGTGTATAGATATGTGTAGATGTGTAGATAGCACAACAGTGGTGTGTCAGTGCACATGTGTCATTTTTCATGCATCAGCCTCAAAGGCCAGTGGAACATGTAGTTACAGGGCAACTAATTTTCTCATAAAACTCAAGACACCTCCAGGTAAATGTGTTTGTGATCCACCCTTTAATGAGCTTCACTGGTGTGTCCCACCTATGCCAAAGGCTGCTAGGGAAGAGTTGCAGGGGTTGGTAGGTGCTGCTGCTACTGGTAGTGAACAGCAGGGATGAGGCACAGGATAGTTACTCTGTGTGATAGAGAGCAATTTTTTGGGGGCTTTTATGAGAAACCACTGAGGCATGAATGCATTGAAGATGCTAAAATAATACATTTTTACAAGGACGTAGCATAACCGCATCTTTATTTTGATGAATTTTATTCACTTTTTGAACTTGTGTCTTATTTTCCAGGTTTTATAACTTACCAACAGAAAGATAATTAGTTTTCAATCTAAAAAAAAACATCAAGGCAGAAATTGTACACAAAAGTTATGTATATATTATTAAAGTACTTTTCTTTTCTTTGATGAGTCAGTTATCTGAATCTGAGCTATGGAAAAAAAATTAGATGATGGCCCCTCAATTGTTTTGTCCACAATGATGTGTAGTTTGGTATCATTAGAGATGCAAAGGATCAAAACAATAACCTAATGGTTATTATTGTTTATTTGTTTATTCATTTAGCTCATAAAATGATTTATAATGCAAATCAGACCTTTTGTGCGGCTCTAGTCTCATCCATCGGTAAGATCAATCAGGTCAGTCTCGAGACGCGATTGTAACGTTCCATTATGAAGCTCCATCTCAAACTAGTCTGGCTGAGAACTGAAAAGTCATTACTAATGTCAAGTGATTTCCAAAAAAATCCAAAAATGTGTTCTTGTGTTTTTATGTCACACTTTGTTTTATGTAAATTATTATTTTTAGGGTTTTTTTTTTTTTTTTCATTTTTATGGACTACAGATGGAAATTAGCAACTCAATATTTTCTGTTAAATTTGAATTTTTTGTGTGCGTCCCTGAGTCAGTAGTACCAAACTAAATCGGATCATTCTAATCTAGCAAATCTAAACGCAAACAGACAGAAATTGCATGCAAAAAAAAGTGCAAGTGGTGGGTAAAAAAAGAAGGTACATATATACAAATGTGCAGCTGAATATATACAAATGGACATTGTGTGAGATAAAAAAGCAGCACCCTATAAACAGTTTAAAGGCAATAGTGAAAACAAATGAAACTGAACAGAGATGGTCTTGGCTGCTGACGAGTGGCAAAAAACATATAGATCTTTTGATGGCATTCTTGCAAGAGCAAAAGTGTGATTTTGTTTCCATGTGACAGAATGTTCAGAAGTTGGTACACCTTGTGTTTGTGATGCTTTCGTTCCCATGCTTCATTTGCATTTGCATTTGTTTCCCAGACTCTCAGTTGTCTTAAGTTCTGAAGTCAGACAGCACAAGGAGCCTAAATTTGATTGGAAAGCAGAACATGTCCAGCGATGTGGATTTTGCATTGCAAATCGTTTTTCTTTGTATTTTCATTGTCTTGTGCCAAGATGTTCTTCTCACTGGAACTTAATGAGTATCCTGTACTTGCTGTTCTGAGGATTAATGACAGTCTGATCTGAGTCTATATGTTCTCTCAATAGGAATCTTACAGCTTCAGTTTCATTACCACCTCTGTGTAACAGCAGGGTTAAATGTAACAAAGACACTGTAGAATGAAAAGCAACAATTCTTCTGTTCTCTGTTCCATATTTTGAATATGATTTCATTGAACCAATCAACCATAGGCTGAGACTGTGCTGTCTGATAAAGATGCTTCCTGAGGCAACATAAGCTCAGTCACACATTAACATTGACATTTCTGGTTCTTCATATGCTGCATTTGTGCATGATAAGGATCGAGGCTGCCAATCAACCCACTGAGTCACATCTCTTGTCTCTTTTTTTATTACAGTTCTGTTGGAAACAGATGTGCATCCTTACATATATATGTGTCACTTAGCAATAAACATCAGTAACAAAGCAAATATTTGACCATGTGTTTCTTTGCCTTGTGTTCACAGGTACTCTTCAATCAGTTCAAGTACTTCTTCAACTTGTACTTTTTGCTCCTGGCGTGCTCACAGTTTGTCGAGGAGCTTCGTTTAGGTGACCTCTACACCTACTGGGTCCCTTTGGTATGAGGCCGTTCACCATCTCTCTTCCCCATCTCCATTTCCCAGAGTTCATGTATGGTGTTTCAGGTTTGTCTTGTGTGCTTGAAAGATAACGACTTGTTTATTTTGACATTTCTCACCACTGTCCAGGGTCTTGTTTTGATCATCACTATCATTCGAGAGGCAGCTGATGAGATAAGATGCTACCTTCGAGACAAAGAAGTCAACTCTCAGATCTACAGCAAGCTTTCGACAAGAGGTGATGATTAAAAACTGTCGGTTACATTCCGCCTGTGTTGATAACTGGACCATGTTTCTTATTTCCCAGCATCACCGTCTATTAAACGTAGAAGGAGGTTGGTCCTATTAAATCTTATTGGGGTTTGGGGAAATGGTGGGTAATTCAAAGCAGAGGCGTAAAAGTGTGCATAAGGGGCCGTGGTATAAAGTGCTACCAGCAATAAAAAGCAGGAGACCTCTTGTGGTTTCCATCACTTTGTTCCTTTGATGTGGCAGCTAGTTTTACCCATAAACACAATGACTTCTTGCCTCCATGATAGCAGCTCCTGCATATATCTTGTACTGCTCTAGTTATTTTAAAATTCTTGTTTCGTAACTCAAATATCTCTTACCTGACAAGATGTTGTGATTTTGCCAGACATGTTTTCCCTTTGTGGACACAAAAAGAGTAGTTTTGTTTAACACAGCAAAAAATGATTTTTCACAATAGTATTGGTGGAGGTCCGTGCTCTCTGAGTACCCGTCTGTCAACAGGAAGTGAAACACACACATGTACTTCTGCGTTGATTGAAGCAGAGCACAACCTTCAGTCCACATGTCAGCTGATCAGTGGTGCCGCTACCATAACATGCTTTAGGACACCAACTGCTGGAGGGGCACCAAAAAATAGAAATGGAAGAACGATCACATCATTAATCATGGCAAAAATATTTGAAAATAAAATGAAATTTGTCTCTCATCGTTGGTGATCAGAAATAGTGTCCATATTTGATCAAAACTCAATCTGTAAGTTGTAGTGTCAATCTGTGTTGTTATTGAAGCTGATTTTTGATTGCTGTTTGATAATGTAACATGCCAGTTTAGTCCACATCACAGCTCAGACACTGTTTTGTGTGTTAATTTTGTTTGTTGCAGCTGTACAATGTGAATCATTGGGACAGTGACTGCTGGTTACCTTGTAGTGTTCCTAGGCTGTCTCAGTCTCAGCACATATCACATACATATCTAACACGGTCCTAAATGGAGCCACACATACGTGATAGATTCAGCTGCTGCAGATAATAGAGGGGTGGACGTCTACTCTCCACAAAACTTGCAGCTTTTATGGATGCACATCCATGAACTGACGCTGTTCTGTCAATCTGTCTTTTGTAATGTGTAAGAACGTCATTGTGTTTATGGAAAACGGGCCGAACATGAAGAATTCCAATGAACCAAATGCAAAGCAATATTAATGTGCTTTAATGTCTTGCATATGCAAAGCCCAGGGGGTCATGTCAGAGGTCAAAGGTCAGTGATCTCTTCCAAACAAATTTGCCTGTTAATTCCAAATGGAATGAGCGTAAACTCCCCCAGCATTCCTTCAAATCTGGAAAATTACTTCCCCAAACTCAGCGGGCTGAGTAATGAAGCGCGATGACACAAGCATTTGATCTTTTAGACAGACTTGATGGTTTTAACGTCATAAGATCTGCTCACGTTTGAATGGAGGAACTGAATTTAAAGAATGAACAACACATTTAATTGCATATGTAATAAAAATATTAATGTTGATACATACTTGATTAACTTCTGTCCTTGTTTCAGGCACAGTGAAGGTGAAAAGTAGTGGTATTCAAGTTGGAGATCTTATAATTGTGGAAAAGGTTTGTGAAAGATTGTTTCTTGCACATCTGTTAGTTTTTTTTCTTTAGAACTGTCAAGTTTCCATTTATATGACAGCAAGTAATGATGGGTCTGTTAATCTTTGTGCTCGAACAGTGACTGAGGTGAAGAGTTAGTAAAGATTTTTTCATCTTCTGATCAATGTTGAACTTCAGCCTGTCAAACTCAATTCATGCACAACAGGCGGGGACCAAGATGCCTTTAATTGCGATTTGTAAACAATTGATTTGTTTTTTTCAAAAACAACATTGCTGTTTAAAATCCAATTCAGGGGGATCTTTTCTTGGATCCTCTGATGTCTTTGCACATGAAACCTGAGAGCACTTCTCTCTAAATCATGCAGCTGAAGGAAAGGTCACGCATGTTGTTCTACACATTTCACTCAGTTTCATTCAGTTGTGTGGCTTTGAATTCACAAAGAAATAGAACTGGACACAATTAGTAGACCACTAAGCAATCACCAGTGTACTATTGAAGCTGAAACAGTGCAGTGTCTGGACCAGGTCAGACAGAGTATCAGGCCAGGTCCAGGTCCCCGTCAGGCGACAGGATGATTTGCTGGAGGTGCCAACTGATAGTAATGTGACACACGAAAAGCATGTCCAATTTAGGCGCCGAGGATAGAAATGTGCAGCATCAGGAAGTGATGTGTTTTTTTTCTCTCTGTCTTTTCTTCTGTAGAACCAGCGTGTTCCTGCTGACATGATCTTCTTAAGGACCTCTGAAAGAAATGGTAAACATCTGCTGGTCATTCATCCAGATCTCCACAACTGTCTGGCTGACTGGCTGCCGAGCTGGCTGGCTGGGGAAATGACTTGTTTAAAAAGGCACTGAGGTGCAGGGATTAGCCCTGAGTTGGGACAGGAAGTCCTATAATGTCTTAATTATAAAAGGGTCCAGTACTATCCTATCACACAAAGCAGGCTGTGGTGGGCAGCTGCTCCTGCATCGAACACTAAGATTCACTGTACACAGAACATTGTTCTTTCGTCTTTGTCTATGCTATTCCCTCAGACGAATTTTGTCTTTCAAATGAGAAGTCAACGAAAAGTAAATGAAGGGGCAGAAGAATCAAATAGAAGATGAAACAGGAGGATGCCTCATCTGAATAATCAAATCTGGATTCAGATAAGATTTGTCAGGAGCAGCACTATTGTTTATTTGCACGTATACAAAATACACCCAGGTTTATTCAAAACTCATCTCAGGAGGTCTTATTTTCATCTCTCGCCTTGATGTTTTTGTTGTGACTGTGTGTTCAGGGAAAGAACAACAGCTTTGTTTTACTGGAAATAGTGTTTGATTATCGGTCCTCCATGTGGAGGCCATTAGGTCAATTATGAAGAGCCTAGGCCAGGATTGTGAGGTTTGGGCAGGATGACGCATACAGCCAGGCCGGTGGGGGGATGGGCTTTGGTAAATGGCCCCCACATTAAAAATCCCACTTTCAGCTCAACAATAATGAGCAAATTATTTACAAAAGTTGATGCTTTTGTGACTCAGTGTTAGTATTTTTTTCCATGCAATTGTTCAAATATAACAATAGGAAATAAGAAAATAAGAAAACCTGACAGTAAATCGTGGAAATGTCTCATAAGTATAAGCCTATATATCATTGCCCCCTAGGGGTGAATGTGTCTCCATCTGGCATTAGTTTCAGCTCTTGTCTTCTCCCTCACAGGCTCCTGCTTCCTGCGGACTGATCAGCTGGACGGAGAGACAGACTGGAAACTACGCCTCCCAGTGGCCTGCACACAGCGCCTGCCAACTGCTGCTGTGAGTACAAAAATGGAAATGGAGAAGTCGTTAGCATGTGGGATCGTATGGGAAGATCATATCTCGCATGAATTCAGTCATAATGTACAGAAGTACTGTGCAGGTGTTAGCTGTGGAGAATTAAGCCCTCATATAGTAACATGAGGACAAATGAGAGCTGATATTTTTAGATGTCAGGAAATGGTGGGTGAAGGGTGGGCAGTCTCAATACCATTCTGATCATCTTTCCCTCTCTAAAACTGTCAATTATGAAATCAATAATAATATTTGGTAATTGATGTCTCACAGGACCTTCTGCAAATTAGATCATATGTGTACGCAGAAGAACCAAACATTGACATCCATAACTTCATTGGAACTTTCACCAGAGTGAGTTGCTCACATTCATTGCAAATGTTTTGGTCACAACATTACAGCTTCAGCATTTCCTCATTTCTTTCCTGCATCTATTACAGGAAGACGGAGACCCTCCTGTCAGTGAGAGTCTCAGTATAGAGAACACGCTTTGGGCCAGCACGGTTGTTGCCTCTGGTAAATGTCAGTGTGTGTGTGTGTGTGCGCGTGCATCTGAGCTTATGACCAGGCATTATTCAGGACCAGCCATTTCACTTATTAAACAGCTGCACTAACCAAAGTCCCTTCATTCTCCATGATGGAAGAGTGATGGGTATTGTCCGGTTTGAGAGCTTCTTTTCACCATAATAGTGAAATAAACACACTTCCTCCGCAACTGAGGCCCACGTTAACTCTCACCACACATGTCATCTATTATGTAATTGGAAATCTGCATCTTATATCCTAAATGACGTTGTTCATCTTAACAAGTCCATTCATCTCTAGAGTATATCTCTGGGAAACATCTTCCTGACACACAGTGTTTTATGTTGTTTCTTTATTATATCAGCTTGAGGCAGGTTTTTTGAGGTATTTCTTCTTCCGCACCCCAGGCACCGTGGTGGGGGTTGTGATTTACACAGGCAAGGAGCTGCGCAGTGTCATGAACACCTCCAACCCGAGGCACAAGGTACAGAAGTGTAAACCTGACTATCCATTTATTCTGTATTTATATGTCTTTAATAGATGCTAACTTTTATTTGACATTTATTGTATGGTAGGTGGGTTTGTTTGACCTGGAAGTGAACTGTCTGACTAAGATCCTGTTTGGCGCCTTGGTGGTGGTGTCACTGGTCATGGTGGCCCTGCAGCACTTTGCCGGCCGTTGGTACCTCCAGATTCTGCGTTTTCTGCTACTCTTCTCTAACATAGTGCCCATCAGGTGCTAATCTATTTCAACTTGCAGCATCATGTACAAGTGAGACAGCGCTCATTAATGCTTTTTTTATTATTTCATGCAGTTTGCGAGTCAATCTGGATATGGGAAAGATGGTTTTCAGTTGGATGATTAAGAAAGACTCTAAGATCCCAGGGACTGTGGTAAGGGCGAGTACCATACCTGAACAACTTGGGCGGATCTCTTACCTGCTGACCGACAAAACAGGTGAGACTGGAGACAATGATAAGTACAGTGTATGAAAGGTGCACTGAGCCTATGTGCTGAGTCCTACAGTGAGAAGTTATAGTGGATAAGTAGCCAGCAAGTCAGAGTGAAGGGGGGTGTTCTGCTACTTATTAGACCCTTAAATGATAAAGTCTCTCAGGGGCGCACACCTCCACTAACACACTTCCTTAGGCGCAAGATGTTACTGTCAGATTTACAGCCCTGCTGCCCAATAAAGTGATCCGCCATTTCCCATCCAGAAGCCCGGTGGGGTCAGCGGGTCAGGCTAATGTATGTGCGAGGTCCCCAAGGTCTTTGTGATATACTGTCAGGAAATGGCTTTAAATGGAGTGTGAGGATCCAGAGGTTGTTTTTTGTGCTGAACAAATAGTTTTTCTAATTACCAGAAAGAGAAATCATCAAAATATGCTAAAAAAGGCAAAGTGGTCAAGTAAGTCCATCTTGCTTATTGTAGTACTGGTACCATGGATCAGATTTTTTTTTTTTTTTTAAATAGTGACAAATCATGACATCCAAGTCATCAGGTCATCAGTATAAAATGTGACATAACATTTAACTCAAAAGAAGTGCTGTGGTGCCACAGACAAGTTATGTATTCCAGATGTTTTTTCCTGCAGCCCTGATTCATAAAATCATTCAACGTTTCTAGAATGAACACTTTCAGGATTTGATTTACCAGGAACGCTGACCCAAAATGAAATGGTGTTCCGGCGGCTTCACCTGGGGACTGTGGCGTATGGCATGGACTCCATGGATGAAGTGCAGAGTCATGTGTTCAGTGCCTACACGCAGGTACAAATACATCTGTGTCCTGAGGTGAAATAACCAGAAATTCTTTGCAAGGGTTAAAACAAACAAATGGGAGCATTGTTTCAAGAAAGCTTCGAGTTTTTTGTTATTGTTTTGCTCAGTGCTTCCTGACCTCAGATGACGGTCTTTGTCCCCCCTGACACCAGAGGTTAGTGAAGCAGGAAACAGGATTAGCCCACAAGCGAAGCACTGACCGGACTCCTTTAATGATGCCGCCATTAACCCCATGAACACACACTCTTCTATAAATAGCAAGGCCACAATGCAAAAGCAAGTCGTTCATATTTTCTTCACACATCTGGTTGTCCTTACAGGCCATGATGGCAGCAGTGATTGAAACCGGTGGTTAGTGAAGCAGCAAGTTTCTTGGACTAAAACCCTTAGTAACCTCTGCTTTGATTGTTTTTTTATGTTCTGTTTTTTATGTGTCAGCTCACTAAAAGCCGTTTTTAGTCTAATTGAGAGGATTGTCAGAAGTGAATACGAATACCGATAGCTCCAGCAGCCCTCTTAAAGAACCCTTGAACACAACAAAGGCCAATTCAAAAATCCTCTTCCTTCCCTTTGTCTGACACTTTTTACGCTTGTCTTCAGCCCGCGCACGACCTTACAGCCTCCAGGACTCCAGCAGCCACGAAAGTCCGCAAGACTATCAGCAGCAGAGTTCACGAGGCTGTGAAGGCCATCGCCCTGGTGCACAATGTAACCCCAGCATACGAGTCCAATGGGGTGACGGATCAGGCTGAGGCTGAGCAGCATTATGAAGACACCTGCAGAGTTTACCAGGCCGCCAGCCCAGATGAGGTGGGACGGCGAGCTGCACAGACTCACCCTGTGGCAACATAATGAGCACAGAGTTTATTTATTTATGTAAGAAAATGTATCCACAGTTCAGATATTTTGTTGATTTATTTATTATTGATTCTTCCTTCCAAAGCAAATGTTTTGGAAGTACTGAGACGTCATGTCAGTCGACAGGAAATAGAAGTTAGGATGGACATGAATGTTCCTCAATGACATGTTCTACACCGTATGGAGACAGCATCTGACTTTTGCATGCTTCCCTCTTCTGGTCACATGTACCTGGATTGTTCACTGAGCTGCCCGTTGGTTTATGTCAGACACCCTGAGACTGTTGTATCCTAATGATTTACCAATATCTATTCAACATACACACACACACACACACACATAAACAAATACCGATATGCAAATATATTTACACCTGAAGAAGAAATACTTATTCTATTTAAGGTAAAGGAGGGTTTGACGAGTCTCTTCACTGCCTTATTCGTTTTATGTCATTCCATATTTATGTCCTACATCGTTGTAAATTCTTTGAGCATCAGGAAGAAGTGTGCTGAATTCAACTTGATCCATATCCTTCAGCATAAAAATGGATCTCCATAATGTGCTCCTCAGCCAACTGCCCCTATCCCCTTTGAATCTCCTTTCAGATAGCACACTTTTGAAAAATGGGGATTATGTGATGAAGGAAATTGTTGGAAATGAATTGATTTATTGACTGATTTATTGTTTCAAGTGAACACTCAGTAGAAATATAAGGCATTTCCTTGGCTGAGTACTTGAACGTGTGCTGGATCAGATACAGATCTATGAGACCAAGTTTTAGTTTGCTCACAGGAAGTCTGAATATAGAGTTGGTTTTGGCTATGAATGTGATCTCAGTGACTGTTAAGTGCATGTGTCTCACTGCTGCTGTCAAAACTGACATTTTACTTACTAAAGATATCCTCAGAAGGAATTCGAATTTTCCACACATTGTAACTGAACATCGTTGTGTAATTCACCAGTGATTGTTCATAACTGAATCACTTTTTCAGCTCATAAAACCTGGTGGTTCTGAGTCAATGCAGCTGTGTTTTTCAGTCCAGCAGAAGTGGGCAGCCAAGCCAGACGCTGCCTTTACAAGGTGGTGCTGCCGTGGCAGACAAGAGGTCCAAAAATGCTTCCTTAGTGAATACTACCAGACTGTGACTCAGCATAATCTTCATATTTCCCAACCTGGATGACAAACATGATGATCGTCAGAGCTTTTTCTGACGTTGAAGTGCCCCAAGCAACTTCCTGTTAGACTGAATGGTCTAAAATACGTAATTTAAAAGATATAATTGGAAGATTTAAAATTATGAGAAGGACCATGGTGACCTTCACTCTCATCTTTATCCACTGGCTTCTCTGCTGTCAGACGACACATGATCAATTAAGTGTGTGATTGGAATTGTGGTCTGAAGTTATTGAGCTGTTCATCTCCCTTGTACTTCGCCCCACAGACATCCACATTATATTAATGGATGTCGTCTATCGCGTCCTTCAGCAACGATCAAGCCAAAACAATGTTTTAAGTTCAAAAACAGACCTGTTTATCCATCAATAGCACTGAGTGCTTCAAATTCTCTAAGCTATTGATTTTGGCTGAATAGTGCCAGCACTCTGTGACATGTTCAGGCAAAAGTTGCCTGTTTTCTGAATAATTCTGAAAAAACACTGTCACCTGTATTGTCACCTTAAGTAATATATTTATTGACAGGTACATCTGCTTTTATCTTAGCTTCTTCTGACTCCTGTAAATGTTTCAAACTTAACAATCCTTTCTTTGTTCTCTTCAAATCCCCACGATCAAACCCTCTGACCCACGTAAGCAGAAGTAAGTGAACTTTACAATGTGTTGTTGGTAGGTGTCGCTGGTGCAGTGGACTGAGAGTGTTGGTCTTACTCTGGTGGGTAGAGACCAGTCCTCCATGCAGCTACGGACCCCTACTGGTCAAATCCTGAACTTCACCATCCTGCAGATATTCCCCTTCACCTATGAGAGCAAGAGGATGGGCATCATAGTGCGGGTGAGTGCCAGATGACTTATTTTTCTTGTGTCTAATGTTTTCTAAATGTTTCTTTTTAACCCGTTTGTGTGTTTTGTCACAAGCCACAGAGAATGTGAATTGCTTACATATGACTTTCAGTTACAATCAATATAGGTCAGCAATAGTTGCTAGGAGGCAGATTGCTTCTTGTCACTGACTTCAACAGGATAAATAAAGGGAAAATAAATGTCTATTTAAAGTTGAGAAAAACCTCAACTTATAATGACCTCTGACTAAGTCGGATGACTAACATTATGTTTTTTGGCTGAGCTCAAATGCAGGAAGCCTGGGATTTTAAAACTTAACTTTCTCCTGATATTTTCTTCTCAAACCCCTTCTGAATACCAAAATAAGGTATTCCTTTCTTGGCAACATAACATCCTGAAATAAGAACATGTGTGCTGTGACTCGCATGGATACACACTGGAAATCACATGACACTGTACACTGCATGTATGATACATCATGTTGCTAGAAAATATACATTTAGCTAAATGCTGAGCAATCACTTTCCAGGATGAATCAACAGGAGAGATCACATTCTACATGAAAGGTGCAGATGTGGTGATGGCAGGCATCGTCCAGTACAACGACTGGCTGGAAGAAGAGGTACGTGTGTTTTTCCCCAGCATGTGATGCATATCAGCTGTTTTATTCCAGATATAAATAACCCCGACACTGAATCCAGATGTTGTCTCTGTTTTATAGTGTGGAAACATGGCAAGGGAAGGTCTGAGGGTCCTTGTGGTCTCCAAGAAGTCCCTGACGGAGGAGCAGTACCAAGACTTTGAGGCATGTGTCTGTGAATGACGAGTTCCCCTAAATCCAGCGGTGCATTCAGGAGAGCCTCAACATTTAGACTGAAAGTGAAAGTTCAGAATTAACAGAAATATAACTGTCCCAGCATTTCTTTTCTTTATCCAAACTTCAAAGGACACTCAAATACAAACTGAGTTATTCAATGCCTGTATGCTTATTCTTTATGAATTTGAAATTGCTGGGTAATTAGACTAACCCCTGACCCCTTCAGTCCATTAACCCCACCCTCACACACATGCACCGGCCCCACTCATTGTTAGAATCGGGCGGGGCAGGGCTGTCTCCAGCAGTCTCCAGCCCCAGGCCCATTACTGATGTGCATAATGTTGTGTATTGAGCTGGTGGGCAGCAGTGAGTCATCAACTGAGTCACACAGAGTTTGTCTTCCTGTATGAGTCACATACAGATTGTTTTTGCCTTATCTCATTCACAATTTGCCCTGCAGCTGCAGCGCTAAAGATGGGCGTTAACTGACTGATCACGTCTGTTCTGAAAGCCATTTAATTGTGTTTTTTTCTCCAACAAAGTACCTCTTGAAGTAAATACCTGCTGGTTTATATATATTTTTAGTTTATATATAGTTTATATAACTGTGATCTTTTGTGGAAACTTTGTCTTCACACTGTACATATGTGTGGAGACTCCATGAGGCGTCCCTGTGGCTTTTTGATGCATCTCCCCCTGGGTTTAGCCATTCTGCTGGCGACCGTGTTTCTTTTCCTGGCTTTTTCTCTTCTTTGGTCTCATTTCCAATAAATTCATCCCCTCCTGTGCCAACTCTTCCCATTCCAATCTCATCCCCTCCAGGCACGGTATGTCCAGGCCAAGCTGAGCGTCCATGACCGCTCTCTGAAGGTGGCCACCGTGATTGAAAGTCTGGAGATGGAGATGGAGTTGCTGTGTTTGACTGGAGTGGAGGACCAGCTCCAGACCGACGTCAGGCCCACCCTGGAGATTCTCCGAAATGCAGGCATCAAGGTCTGAGAGGGTTGTTGGTGGCGGGGGCTAGATGGATACGTTTTGACTGCACTGAACTCAGGAAACTAAACAACAAGACACATGTTTTTTATATCTATCTACGTGGTTGAGTCTCATTCAAGTGTCTATAAAAAACAAAACAATTGTGCAACGTGTTTTGTGGTATTGTGCTAGTTTTGTGCACGAGATCCAGAAATCATCTGCTGTCTGTGGAAATATTCAGTGGAAACATGAAACCTGCAGTGCAACAAACACTTAAATGGACTTTAGAGTGATGTAAGAGATGTCTTATAGTTCTTATTTGACTTGAACGTTTGAACGTGGTATTCATTTGTGTTTTTTTTATACATGTGTGAACAATACCATTAATGAAGAATGAAAGCTTGTTTCCTGAGGCAGTTAAGACCGTTTATTTGCACTGCTGATGTGTTTCTTTACTTCATGTTCTTCTTTGTGTCTTTGAAGGTTTGGATGCTGACAGGAGACAAACTCGAAACAGCCACGTGCACTGCCAAGAACGCCCATCTGATCACCCGCAACCAGGACATCCATATATTTCGACCCGTAAGTGCGGGGGTGAGACCCCTGTTCTGTTTCTGTTTATATCCAGTGAATAATCCCGTAGGTTATCCCAGGTCACTGACGCTTTTCCGTCAGCCCACGGGCAGCCATCCTCTGCGCACGCATGGCCCAATTTGCTTGTCGTCATACAGCCACACAATACGGGCTACGCCAGTATCCACAGTTGAATAAATCACTTCCCACCCGCTAAAGCCTCCAAGCCACAGACAGTGAGGACAAACCAAGAGGAGAAACCAGCTGAAGCAGCCCCAGAAGGACCAGGGCAGTGGGCTCGCTGCCTAATTTGTTTTGCAGGTTTCAGACTCTCCCGCCGTCGTTTTTATAGTCTGCCTTTCCCTCTGGAGGTGTGCCAGAGCAGAAGGAGAGCCTGCCATATAGGAAGGTTACAATTTGCGTACAACTGGAAGAGAATAACAATGGTTGGCACATCTTGAAAACCTCTGTCCCAGTGGACGGTGGGAGTGCTGACTGGGCCTGCAACACACACATCTGGATTAGTTTCCTGGTCACCAGCAGTGTCCTGACGAGGACTGACGTCTGAATAGTCAGCAGTTGAAGGATATTCATACCAGAGATTCACTTTTGCTGACAGATTAACACCATGCTTTTTAGAGAAATTTAAAATCTATATTTGAAGTTGACACAATCATTGAATGGATTTTATTATACAGCATATTTTCCAACATAAGTTTCCCATTGCAATGCTGAAGTATTCAGGTTCCTTCCTTGACAATAAACTGAAGCAGCAACACGGAAATGTATGTGAACGGGCCTGGAAAAAAAAACAGACCTGAAAAAAGTAGGAACTGTCTATAAAAAAAATTAACAAGTACCTTAATACACTAGAGCCAGCAGTACAACGCCATGGGTTTGTTTTTTTTCAGCACTATCAAAATACAACCACTGTAAACACCACTTTATCTGAGTGTACCTCAGATAACAATAACAATAACAATAATACATTTGTACCTTTCATTCACACATGTGTCTCAAAGGGCTTTACAATATAATAATATGATGACATGATGTCATTAAAACAAGGATGAAACAACAGAAATGATTAAAAGACATTAAAACGCTACAGGTGTAAGCTAGGTAAAAGCATGTACAAGTGTAAGCTTTTAAGCTTTGTCTTAACATTTAAAGTGCTGGTTTCCCTGATGTCTTCACATAAATGCTGTTTATATTTTAAGCATGTTATGTGTAGTGGTGTGCAGATGTAGGACATTGATGTGAGAAAATGCTCCTCAGAATATTGTGGTATGTATTTGATGATCAGGCAAGCTTAAAACACTGTGAAACAATGTGAAAGCTGACAAACTATTAACAGGATAATATTTCTTGCATGTGTCTTTTCTAAATGTGACCAGGTGACTACACGAGGAGAAGCCCACCTGGAGCTCAACGCCTTTAGGAGAAAACACGACTGTGCACTGGTGATATCAGGCGACTCGCTTGAGGTAAACTGTGTGCATTCCCTCCTGTTATGAAATATGTGAGATAACAGCAGCATTGAAACACCTCTGGAAGTGGTTTCTGTGGTTAGTGTCTTTCTAAACTGCTGCAGGAGTTTAAATATTTATCAGTTGTCCACAGGGTATCCACTGTCTTACCTGCCCTTCCTGCTGGGTTTCGTTCAGGTTTGTCTGAAGTACTACGAGTACGAGTTCATGGAGCTGGCGTGTCAGTGTCCCGCTGTTGTTTGCTGCCGGTGCGCCCCAACTCAGAAAGCTCAGATAGTCCGTCTACTGCAAGAGCGCACAGGCAAACTCACCTGTGCTGTCGGTGAGCAAGAAACCTTTTCTACACATGAATTCAATCTGAACAGGTTCATGTCTTTAAACGTGAAAAAACGTGCTCTTATAGAACAAATCTACTTGATTTCAAACTCGAGATCTACCAGATCTGACCAATACTTTGACCAGACAACAGGAAAACTGCTCTTCAGCATGCAGACACATGGTGTTGTTTTTTTATATACACATATATATACACACACACACACACGTATGTATGTATATGTATATATGTATGAACATATATACATATGTACATATATATATATGTGTGTGTGTGTGTGTGTATGTATATATATATATATACATACACACACACACACACACACACACATACATACACACACACACGTTTACATCTACAAGATTACAAGATTTGTAGGAGTTCATAAACTAAACATTGCAAATGTGATTTGATTAGAAAAAAAACTCTTATTTGTATGGTCATTTGTGAATATCAGCAGCTGCTTGTGTTATCTGCTACATTCCAAAAAGACATTTCATCTTCCTCCTTCCTGTCGCTGTGTCTGATCTCAGATGAAGGGAGTGTCTCGACAAACACGCACGCTAACGCTCGCATCGGCGAGCCACTGATGTGAATCCTGACACCTCTATGGCTATTGTTTTCTCTTAGGGGACGGTGGAAACGATGTCAGCATGATCCAGGAAGCCGACTGTGGCGTGGGAGTGGAGGGAAAAGTAAGACTCTCTCCATCTCATCGCCTCACACTGACGTGCTACTCTCACAGACTTTAGCTTTGTGTTTCCTGTGAAGACCTCTATCACATCCAGAGAGATGTGGAGGGACGTGCACACAGATGATTCCTTTTCCTTCTATCTATTGTGCGAATACAGGAAACAAAAGTGACAGGATGCTTTTGTGCTAAAGTTGAAGTAAAAGTCTGTGATCAGCTTACTTGTCATCCACTTCTGAGTTTCTTGCCTTCATGCACCAGCAAAATTAGCCCATAGTACCATACACATATTGTGTATACCTTATACGTGTTTTTGCATCTGGACACTTGAGATACGAAACATCTTGGTTTTCAAATTCTACTGAGGAGGCGGAAACTGTGACATACACCTTAAGGTTAAAATAAAACATATACTTCTTGCCTTTGTGTCGAGGGAGGATACCATACCTCATAAAAACTGGCATCTAAAAAGATGTAACAGTGTGATTTTGTGGGTAGAGTTTGCTGGATTTCTGGAGTTTTACTGCAAACTACTGAATGTAGAAAGAGACACGATGATGTCTTAGACCAAATTTTGATCAAATGATAGATGTTAATAAATAATCAATGTGTTTAGTTACTGCCTTGGTGGTTGTAAATTTCTTTTCCGTCATTTATTGGATCTCGTGTCAGATCCATATCATAATGTCCTCACTGTTCTGGTTTGTGTGTTTGACAGGAAGGAAAACAAGCCTCGTTGGCGGCGGACTTCTCTGTGACTCAGTTCAAACATTTGGGTCGTCTTCTAATGGTCCATGGACGGAACAGCTACAAGAGGTCTGCAGCCCTCAGCCAGTTTGTCATCCACAGGAGCCTGTGCATCAGCACCATGCAGGTAGAGTGGAACTGAAAAGTGACATTTTGATCTGTTAGTCTGTTGACAAAGTTTGGAGTTGGACTTGGGACAAAGCTCAAAGTCCTGAATGTGCTCAAGGCGCTAATGCTAAGGAAGTTACATCCTCAATTCCCCATATACATTAAGAGTGTGAATACGACATGCTAGGATTTTCAGATTGGCTACAAAAATATGTGGAGAAAGTATTTAGTGTGAGGCAGGGTCACGTTTCAGGGGTGGTCCCAGTAGGGTGCGGAGCAGGACGATGAGTCAGAGCAGTGGGCCTGCAGTGCCTTTCTGAAGTGCTCCACCCCACGCCAACATATCCCCAGTCCTTTTCTGATGTCTCGTGTCCAACCTCAGCCTCCATGATGGAGAGCAAACCTGTGACTCATCCCGTGCACTCTCTCAAAGGGGTGGGGTGGGGGGCACCAGCCACAGCTGCCACCTGTCTAGTTCCGAGCAGTTCACATGTTGAAGACACATGTTAGAATTAGTCACTGGAGTTTCATTGTCTGTGACTGTTTGTGTTTGTGTGCAGTTTTTGCAAACTAATGAGTCAAAATGATGGTAATGTGAAAAACGATAATTGTGTTATTTACCTTTGGCAGTTGACTTGGACCTGGATGATTAACTCCTGAGCTCATGTAGGGATTGGACTGCGTCTGGTGTACTGTTATGTTGGAGAATTCCAGAGCCTTGAACTTTTTAAGATTAAGTACCAGACATGCAGCAGCATTGTGGATGCATCCTACAGACCCAATGGCAGTATGACAGCATGGCAGTAGTGGAAGTACCATCTATGAATGGTGTTGCGCCCATATTTAGTTGATGTAAATTCGACATTCAAAGATCATACGACACCGATCTGCTCTTCCTTTTCTGTGTATGCAGGCAGTTTTCTCGTCTGTCTTTTACTTCGCTTCTGTCCCGCTCTACCAAGGATTCCTGGTCATTGGGTGAGTTGTGATGACTTATTAGGAGAGCATTTGGCTCCTTAGTTTGCTGGCATTTCCTGTGTCGAAGCACTGTTGTGAGGCGAGAAGGGAGAAATAGGAAAATATTGACAAATAAACTGGTGTATGTCAAATCTGAGCCCAACAGTGAAATAGAGTGTCTGTTTCAGTTACTCCACCATCTACACCATGTTCCCCGTCTTTTCCTTGGTGTTGGACAAAGATGTTAAATCTGAGGTTGCCATGTTATATCCAGAACTATACAAAGACCTCTTGAAGGTATCAATGAAAGAATCACACACTGGTACAGTCTTAACTAATAAAATACACACAAGTTTGAACATGACACGTTTTACTGTTTTCTGTCTGCAGGGTCGACCGCTGTCTTTCAAGACATTCCTAATTTGGGTCTTGATAAGTATTTACCAAGGTAAAGAACACAAGTCCTTACACTATACCATATACTATACTATCTACCATGTGTGTCAGTGTGGTTTGAAATGTGAGGACAGAGACGCAACTGGAAGTGAAAGGACACACACACACCGCACTGATCCATCCAGCAGCGCTTCCTGATATGCTGAAACATGCTAGAATTCCCCTAGGAATGTTTTTTAAAAATGTCAGCACTGAATGAAGGAGATGACTGTTTGATCTCTGTCAGTTTAAACTGACAGTTCATTCAGGGATCATGTTCAGTGTGTAAATCCATCTATGTTGAATCCTCAGTGATCGTGTCATGCTCCATCTTTATTCTCTCATTTATCTGTGACAAAAACAGACTGTAAATGTGTCGTGGAAACGAACCATGACTGCACCGACTCCACTACTGGTGTCATAGCTTTGTCATAAAAAAACGTACCAAGGGCTGCGTACAAAATTGATCTTGATGATAAGTGGTGGGTACATGTACCCCCCGTAGCAGACACCTATGCTATCTACAGTCGTTGAATAAGAAACATATTCTCTGAGCGTCATAATGCCTCCCATGCGTGTGCTTTCACAATGGAATCCTGAAGGGCAGAACCAAAGCGTGTCAGATACATCAGTGTGTATCGTACACTGTATGCGTCAGGAATATGAATACAGCTGGATTACTGTTCATACAGTGGCTGTGGTTCATACAGTGTCTTGTGGTGCCATTGTTGCTGAACAAACTGTTGCTGAATAAACTAAAAAACAATGTGTACAAATATGAAGTAAAGCTTGATTTCATCTATACAATGTCGAGAACAATGTGGGAATATATAAGAGAGAGGTGCCACGCCCAGTTAAACGGGAAGTGAAAAACCTATCATGCAATTGCTGCAGCATGGAATGCACCCCCTCTAATTTTATATGCAGAGCAAAGTGGAGCATGAATGTTGTACAGAACCGGACCATCACGGATTATCGTCATTCTCTGGTTGCGTGTATCTCTTTCACAGGAAGCATCATCATGTACGGCGCCTTGCTGCTCTTTGAGTCTGAGTTTGTCCACATTGTGGCCATTTCCTTCACCTCTCTGATTCTCACGGAGCTCCTGATGGTGGCTCTGACCATTCAGACGTGGCACTGGCTGGTGATGGTCGCTGAGCTCCTGAGCCTGGCCTGTTATGTCGCCTCGCTCGTCTTCCTGCATGACTTCATAGGTGAGCGGCTACAGACGTACACAAAAGCTGAGTCAGGTGAAAGACAGAGCACATTCAGCATTAATGCCACTGTGGCGTGGCTGGTGTTATTGGGCCTCGGCCGACCTTGAAGTAGTGCGTCAGCGGTGAGGCTCATTCATACTTTTGCTCTGGGGTGCAATAATCGGTGGTATGCTGGATATTAGGAAGGCTAAAGGTGAGAGTGTTGATAAATCGTCCTGGTTTGACATACCATAGTATCACTGAGGAAATTCCAACAGTCCAGTTAGTTTCCTGTGTTACCAAGGACATGGTCATGTGTTTATCACACAAGCTCCATCTAAATACTGTTGAGGATAACAAGGCAACTCTGAAACAGTTTTTACAATATATGAATAGTTGGTGTTTATTGACATATATAACAGAGTTTGTTGCCAGGACATTTTCACATTTATTTGCTCAATCAAGTGGGCTAAAAAAGAAGAAAACCAGTTTTAGTGGCCTAGTGAGACTTGTGACGAAACTCTGACCAAGGGCTTTATTTTGGGCTTTATGTCGGGGGTGGAGTTCCACTGTCAGCCTACAATCTCCACCACTGACGATTACGACTGGCATGTGGTCAGGTGAACCATTTTTGGACTGTTTTCCTCCACAAGAATAGATTTTAAAGGTTATTCTTCCTCTGCTTAAAGTAGAAAGTCATTTTCTATGGAGACGTGCATGGAATGATAATAATACCATATAGTGATAGGAGGTATGGCTGTAACAAATATTCAATTAAGTGTTGACTAATAGATTCATCATTATTTTGCTAATTGATTAATTGTCATTTTGTCACAAAACGCCCAAATGAAGGCTTCTTTGCTCCTCCAATGACATCAAAGTGAATAGCTTTGTTTTGTGGACAAATCTGTCATCATTTCGAGGTTTGGGAACACTGATTTTTTTTGGGGAACACTGATTTTTTCACCATTTCATTTTGTCATTTTGTCGACCAAACCAGGAATTAAACAATAGATGAACTAATTGTGAATTTGGTGCCCTAATATAATTAATATAGTAATGTAATAGTGATAATAATGATATACAATAGATTGTCATGTTGTCAACATCCAACACTATGATCATTTTGGAGAAAGTTTGCAGGCTATTTAAATTGAATATACTGTTCAGGGAGATTTGCAGTGGCTGTAATTCTCATTAAACTCACCATACTCACCACCAACCTTGGATTTGGATTTCCTCTGCTACATCTGTTCAACAGACTCAATATATTCTACACAAACACGACCATTGGTTGATTAATAGAACTCATTTGAATCCTCAATGAAAATGGTAAATTAGCTTTGATTTCCTACAACCTGATTCTGACCTTTGGCTCCTCTGTGGCAGACGTGTATTTCATCACCACGCCTTCGTTCCTGTGGAAGGTGACGGTCATCACGCTCGTGAGCTGTCTGCCCCTGTACATCCTTAAGTACCTGCGGAGACGCTTCTCGCCACCCAGCTACTCCAAGCTGACATCTTAAAGAGCCGGTGGAGCCTCATTCACTGCAAAGACGGACCAGTGAATCTAAGGCAGATTGTCCTTTAATTTCTCCCAAAAAGAGATGGACACGTTGGACAGGGTCGGTTAGTGTGAAGCAGCAGTGTTTCCTGCGACATGTGTTGGATGCAAAGACTCACCTGTAGTGATTTTTTTTTTACCAGTTGTTTTACTAAATTAATTTATTGTCAGCATGGACCTGTGCAAAGATGTTGATATGTAATATAAAACTGCGCCTGTTGTAACGTAATAAATCCTGAAATTGTTTCCTGATCAAAAGTCACATCCATGTCAGAAAAAAAGACTCACTCACAATGTAAGGTGTCATTCAGTCTGAAAACCTCACCCCCACACCCGGCCCTCCTCAACAGTTTTACCAGTTGGATTGTCAAAAACTAAAACTACCAACACAACACACTCTGATTCACCTTCTCCTCAAACACTGATTTCTAAATCCAGTATATGTGGTTAAAACACGTTTACTGGCCAGACTTTGCATAAAACACACGTCTGCAAGTTTGTGTGTTTGTTTGTGCGTCACCCTGATGCCCCAGCCCGGCGCAGGCGAGGCGGTGTGGTTGCTTATTTTAGCATGAGCCGCAGTGTCTGATGGTAAATCTGTCTTTGTCTCTTTGAACGGACCCTGAATGCTAAAGCTGTTAGCGCTTGTGGTCAAAAGGAGTTTTCAGTTATTTGCAGCTGACAGAGGGAAGCGTGCAGCCTCTCATGTGGCCGCCACCAGCCACATTTACGCTTTGCATGATGACTCACTGTAACAGTGACCTAAAGCCATAACTGGAAACACACGGTGACCTCGTTTCATGTCGTCTTATCGAGGACAACATGAGGGCTCACTGCTACTAACCTGTGAAAAAATAAGGGATCAAATGACCAATGAATCGCGAACATTAGGATAAAGGGTTACTAACGTAAATTCACTCACTTTACATGTTTGAAATAATCACCTAACATAAAACGATCACCACACATTTCAGAAGATGACAATGTGATGATGAGATGATGAGGTTTCTGGTTTGGGGCCGTAAGCGATCATTATATTTTCAGGATATAATGCTAAAATGATTTGGTGTGCTTGTAAGTAACCTGTTAACCTGTTTATTTATTCTTTTTTTAAGATTGCAGTCAGATCTACAGAACAAAATGAGAGTTGTTGATGTCAGTGTTGTGATGATGGTGATTAATAAATTTCACTTTTTGTTTTCTACTGGCGTCTTTTCTCGTTGTCCAGCCAGTGTCTCACGAGCCCTTGGCTTCCCCTCCAATTTTTTTTGTCATATTCTACTGGACTAAATAATACATACATTCAGGCTTGTCGAAGGATGTTCTATTATTCAGTCAACAGGAGTAATGGATGAATTTGTTAGGGACTGTTTTCTGCTAAGGGATGAATACAGTTTCTGCTCTAGTCAGTGTTCGTGTGTGTTGTTGATTACTGGCTGTTGTTCCTTGTCATAATAAAACTAATGATGTTTCTGTACAACATTTTGTGAGGAATAAAGTCTGTCAAGCTGCCCAGACAACCTCTTCCCAGGGACGCACCAGTCGATGGATCACAGTACAGCCAAGTCACTAGTTGCAATCAAGTTGTTTTGCATGTATGAGTCATTTTTAAGATTAAATATATTGTTTTACGGGGCCAGTACTCCGGCTTCCTCCCACCTCCAAAAGCATGCTGAGGTTAATTGGTCACTTTCGCCCGTTGACTACGAGATCGGCTACACCCGTGACCTATAACCGGAAAAAGCGACATTACAGTAACAGTTTAATAAACTGATGTGTCTATTTGTAGGTTCTCCTCAAGCCAGCCTCAGTTTCCTCTTGTTACATTGGTATCAGATTGCAAACGGGTATTCACTAATATCAAATGGCAAATAAAGGCAAGCTCAGTTCATGGCAGCATGAAAACATTCACAAATAATAAAAATTAGTAGTTTGATGTTATTTTTTTTATCAAGGCTTGAAATCCGAACTAATCTATTTGTCAAGAAGGATGATTTATACTGCATCAAGAATAGAATTCTATTTTCTTTCTCCCCAGGTATCCTTGAGATCAATTTCAGTTGTGTGCAGTCACAGTCACAGTAATTAATGGTGTTCACCTTCAGATTTAGACGAGGTGGAAGTGAAGAGGCCAGATGTTTGGCTTTCTGACCAGATGTGGGAGTCCCTGATGCCTGGAGACATATTTGACTCCTCTCATGTCTCAGGTCATCCAGTGTTTAACATGAAATATTAGTCAATCCACTCATAAATTGACTGACTTAAAGCTGCTTTCGCTCGTTTTATGTTATACAGTATTCTCTACAGTCCCCATGTAGTTGAGACAAATTGTTTCTGGCTCGTCTTACTGATTGCAATTTTGCAAGGTCAGCTGTAGTTAATGCTGGTGGTTAGTTTGTTTCTGATGCTAAGGCTAAGCTAATTTAATGCTCATGCTACTATTCAGCTTGTTTCTGATGCCAAGGCCAGTGGAGAGTTCATTTCATTCATCTAAGTTCTCTCTTCTCTACACCGTAGAAAATGTTCACGGGGAAGTCGTACTTGTGCTTTAATTCATGCAGTACATTGGCATTAACCATTTTTGTCCTTTAAAAACTGGGTACGGTTTTTTCTAGGATGCTAATCATCTGAAATCCTACAAGAGTTGAAGCAAAGGCTGATACCGCCAGAGGTAATTTGAGTTGAAAATGTTTCCTTTTTAAGAGTACCATCACGACTGCATGTTCAAATTAAAACTACAGTCCAACTTTTCTCTTGTTCCATTGCCCCATGCATGAGTTAGACCATTAAAAGAAACCATTTAACTTAATCAGCCGCATTAACCGAAATTCCACTCCAGCAGAATCAACATGCGTGGTCTTTCCTGCTCTCTTAAAGCCAACCACGGAGCTCCCGCTGGTCCTCCGCCAAATCCACAATCCAATCAGAGTCAAAGTACATTTTAAATTAACCAGGTTTGGATTCTCTGACTTGAAGAGGAGGCAGCTTGTTATATAACATCTCAAAGCAGCACGAGTTTGGTGCGTCTCATCTCTGGCGCTTGAAGACAAGTTTGTTTCCAGCACGGAAACATGGAACGCTCCTGATGGAACAGCACGAGTGAGTGAGACAGAGAGGCAAATGAAATATGCTGCAGAGTAAACTGTCAGTGGCTCCTGGCTGAAGGGGTTCATGCAGATGATAGCATGGAACCATTCGGGATCCAGAGCCAGACTCCGGGCCAAGGCGACCACATCAACAAGGTCTCAGGATGTTTGCCAGTTTCCTCGACAGAGCTCTGAACTCCTGCTGTACAGTTTGGTCAGCTGTTTCTCCGTGTCACATGATTAGTTAAAGACCGAAGACACGTTTGAGAGTTCAGACAGTTCACTCTTCTATTACAACGTGGGTGAAGGTCCATAAACTCGACAGCTTTGGCAGTGTTGTGTTCAATGACTGGAGGTGCTGGGACAGCTGTTCAGCTACGCCTTTGTCAGGAGGTCCTACGTAGGACACCAGAGTTTCTGTGTGATCACATTGACGGATACGATTTATGCCGTGTATGAATAAATCTACGAGTTTATCTTTTTCCCGTACTTCACCGTCTAATAAATTCAGTGAAAACAGGTCGGGTCGTTTTTGTGTCATCTTTTTGACAGATGGGCACTCTGCTGATGTGAACGTCTATAGATACACCTCAAAACGTGACGGTTCCTTCCCAGACCAGTGGTGCTGCAGTCCAGTGAGTTTGGGGAAAGTCGTTTTTGTGTAATCCTACAAACAGATAGACAACTCACACCCTACTGCAATATTTATAGGTCTATGATTCGTCTTAACACCCACGACTGTTTTAACTGGAGCTGCAGATATTCCCCCGCCGTCATCTCTACTGACGCTGCTACGAAATACAAATACATGAAACCTCCCCTGAAAGACCGACGACATGAACTATTTGTATAATTCAGGTGTGATGTTGTTCTGGCAGCCAAACGTTACACCGATAAAAGACACAGAGATCTGCTAAGTCTAAAAAGAGGAAACTGGAAATCTGAATATGACAGAAGATTTCATTTAGTGGGGGTTGATATTGTTTCTGTGGGAGTTCTAATGCTCAAAAGGGAAAAATCCATGAGCAAGTCTGCCACTTTTCCAATGGACGTTTTAATTCTTCTCACAAACATTTGAGTATCGATCAGAATCCTCTTACATAAGGAGCTTTTCGTCCAGCCTGGCTACATGTCCTTTCATGTTGATGGAACATATGAGTTCATACAATTTGGAAAAAGAAGAAAATGTTTTCAGTGGATCTCAAGTTGTGGCAGGAAGGAAATAAGATTCCTTATTGCACTTGAGATGTGCCAGCGCCGCCCAAACAGCTGAAGGACTCATTGTGTAACGTCTAATCACCATTAAATGAACATTCTAGTGCTGCAATGGACCGTTAAAACACATCATTTTCAGAATTATCATTGTAACTCACTGGCTTGGGTCAGAACTGGTGGAAGATCTTGTTCAACCGTTGTTACGAACGCTGCTGCTGTCTCACAGACTGAGACCCCATTGCTGTACATCCCCGGGCCGTAATGACACCATGGTATTCCTGAACACGTTGTTACTGTAGCACTTTACCCAGACTGGATTACTGTGTCTCCTCTAATTCTACATACAACGGAACAAGAGGATTTTGAAGCTCTTTATCAACTAAAGCTGTATAAAGTTGATTTAAATGAAAAAGATCCATGTCTTCAAGTTTTCAGGAAATGTGAAAACACCGAGTACCGCTGGGAGAATATTTTTACATGTAAGGGAGTGGATGAAAAGACCCAAACGCAGGCAAGAGTACACACTTCCCTTTGCCCTGCAAATGTCCTTGGAAATATTTCCATGAGACACGATGCAGAGTACCATTTCCATATCACGTTTCCACTGCTTGGATTTAAAAGCTCAGTCACACATGTTACACTTGGAAAAGTCAAAAGGGGTAACGCCAGACGAGTCCACCTCAATGAGCTGTTTTACAGTGATGGAAAATAGGGCTGGAACTCGGAAAACGTGGGCTCCATGAGAAATGATGATGATAAGAAGAAGAAGAAGACACTGGAAGTGCAAATGTCTGGACATGGGAAGTTTTCCGTTCTGAATCCGATTTGCCCATTCACAGTTTAAAGTTGCATAAGAATCTACATCTTTGGACGCTGTGGTTGGACAGTGATCTGAACGTACAGTAGGACCACAAGCACTGCGGTCAACTCATCCTTGTCTCGGTCCAGAACAAATGCTCCACATCTCACATCCCAACTCCACACTCTGTCCGATGAATGACCTGAGGCTGACATGACGGCCACAAGCAGCATGTTAGTCACAGGTGCTATGCTAGCAAGTAAAGTAGTGACAGTGTTCTTCAGACTGTTCTTCGATATCTGCATTGGTCAGATGTATGAAAAGAATCCACGTTTAGAACGAGACAGGTGGAAGTAGCCGAGCAGCAAAAGGGAAGGTTACGTTTATGGAGGCGTGACAGACTTTTTACTTTGTTACATCATGCCAAGCTCAGACAAACACAGCTTCAAACCATGTTTGTCATCTGCTGCTAGCGCCCCCGTTCTCTGAACACGAGTAGAAGTGGAAAGAAATATTGTATTTCATCATTTACAAGTACATACTTGATAAACCTGTATCAGTTGACCAACCTTTGTTTCTTCAGATTCATGAAGTGATTAAACGTTGTATCTGCTCTTGTATTTTGTTTTGTTGTTTCCTTTAGGAACTGATCAAGCCTCTTCCTTTAGTGAAAACAGTGTAATCCATTATATTCTTCTTCCACAACTAAAAGTCTCAAGAATCAGCTCAGAATACATTGAAGAAAAACATTCAGTTCACAAACTGGAAGTGAGAATCAACTGTGTTCGTTAGGTTTCATGTTGTGTGGATCCTGTAATACTTCTGAGCCATTTCTCACTTTTTTTTTTCTTCCTCTCCCTTCGTGTCCTACAGTAATTTCTTCATCCCTACAATGAGGTTCTTGTGTGCTACTGTCTGAGAGAAGCCACAGAAATGCTTTGGCGCAGGAGCCGGAGACGTCATGGATTCCTGAGTGTGGGGCTTTGCAGGAAAGCCCTGAGTCTCCGACATGGACCGGCTCCAGGTTTCCATGGTAAAGGCGCACAAACAGGAGGAAACACTGAGGGAACCCCGTTATTTTGCAGCTTTGGACCATTATAAACACCCAGAGCGGGGAAGGAAGCCGTTCTTGACACTCCAGTAATCCTCGGAGCTCCGGAGCTCTGACGACCTGCGCGCTGCGGACAGGAGCGACTTGACGCGCAGCTGCTGTCGCGCAACTCCAACTTTGTCAACTTGTTCACAGCGTTGCGACTCGTTCCTTAAAGGCTTTTTAACAGAAGAAACACAACTGGTTCCTGCTATGGTTTCTACACGAGAGTGATTTTCTCCTCTCTCCCCCCCAGCCGTTTATTTATTTACTTTTATTTATTTTTGACGCTTCTTCTTTCTCCAGATGTTCAGAGGGACTTGGAGGTTGGAACAGTACCACACCATGAGGTCGATGGATCAAGGTGAAGTGTTGTGATTATCTGGTAATCAACACATTTGATATTTATTTCTTTTGAACTGGTTCAGAACAGTGATGTCGTCTGTCAGAGAGGTGGATGGAGAAGATGCTGCCCTTCGGCTCTGGTAGAAGACAACGTGGGCTTATTTTGACGATGTGACGTCACGTTAGTCGTACATGACCAGAGGATATGAAATGAAAGTACAGTGTTCTCATAAAGAGCTTCACACAAAAATAAATGTACATCTGGGATGTGAACGTTTTTGGAACTGAAGTCATGTTCTGACTGTCGGTGTCACTGAGACCTGTCAGACACGGGGGGGCAGCACCACAATGCCGAAAACTTGTCAGTCATGTCGTGTCTACGAGCTTCTGCTTTCTGTCTGTCTGCCCACACATTAGGAAGAAGAAAGTGTGCGTGTGCGTGTGTGTACGGGGGGGTGAGATGGCGGTAAAAAAAAAAATCCACTTTCTCTGTAAACATCTCTAAATATCCGCCTTCATGTGCAAAGTGTCGCAGCCCCAGGAAACCTGTGCTCCACCTCCCGCTGCGTCCATCGCCTGACGGCTGCACGTTTCCGAGTTTCCTTCGTGAACTTCGGCATCATCGACTGAGTCGGTAGAAACATTCGAGACAGACAGATGAGTGATTTTTACGACGAGAAAGATTTGGAGGAAGAGCTCAGTCGCGTCAACTGCACTGACGAGGATCTGGAGTTTGAGTACCTGTTTGAATATGAGCCCCCGTGTAGCGACTTCGCTGGCGGACATCAAGGTTTGTTTGTTTGTTTGTTTGTTTGTTTATCAGCCGAAACTTTGAGCCGTACTGGGCTGTTTGAATAGAAGTCAAAACGTAAATCGGACTCATTCTGGAGGATTCTGATACGGAACAGGCGACGAATTCAAAAGACGAGACAATAATGATCATAAACCAAACTAAAAACAACACAAGTCGATGTAGCACGATAGTGCAGAGTGTGATAGAGTGATACCTGGTTGGCAAACCGAAATGATGACCTCTGTGTTCCACCAAGACTGACACTTACCTACTGGTTCCTTTGCTGGTCCACTGAGACCAAACCCAGTCAATACTACCAGCGATTTGTGGGGCCGTTATCTGACATTATTTGGGCTTTGGGAAAATGCACATCAGGTAGAAGCAGATATGTAGTACATGGTGAAGGTGCACAACTCGCTTTGGTGTGTGTCTGTGTCTGTGTGTGGCTTGTGTCCTCTTTTTTTGCCATCACTAGTGTTTAATGTGTTTCCATGTCCGATGAGTGCAACTTATTGGGTATAATCCTAATACGATATCAAACGTACGAGTATAATTTGAAACTCACGTTCATTGCATTCATTGATGACTATGAATACCGCTGTCTAGCCGTAGTGATCATGATTGGGTGGTGCCACCAACAATCATGATTTAACATTTGTCTTTTCTTTTGTGTTCTCTCTGCAGCAGATGACCCCGACCTTTCATCTCACAAAGTCCTCAGCTCGGACCCGGAGCAGGCCTTCCCTCTGGAGGAGGTCTCCCCATATGGTATCAAGTCCTGTAGTCCCCCCTACGGTGATCACAACACTGATGTTGTACAAGGATATGACAACCAGGAGGGAAGAAGCTACCTGGACAGTACCCGTCCTGCAGGCCTGGCCCTGAGCCCCCGAATCGAAATCACACCGTCCCGAGAGCACTACAGCCATGGTCGGGACTCTCTGCAGAACCACCACCTGAACATCACCAGTCCTAGACCCACCCTCACTGTGCCTGGCCATGAAAACCTTGCTTACCGGGAGCCGCAGTGCCTGAGCCCTGCCAGCAGCAACTCCTCCGCCAGTTGGCACTCGGAGAGCTACTCCCCCTGGGCTTCTCCTTGTGTGTCCCCCAGCAGTGGCCAGAACACCGGAGACCTCTGCCCCCGATTACAGAGCATCCACACTGGCTCCCCACGCACCTCCCCAGGAACGTCTCCTCGCACCAGCCTAGCTGAGGACGGCTGCGTCGGACGCTCGCCATCCCCCCGGCCTGGCTCCCGGTCCACCTCCCCACAAGGCAAACGCACCTACGACATGTACAGGAATCCAGGACTGGTGCCCGGGCACCGCTCACGCAGTACCTCCCCCCACAGCGGCCATGAGGATCACAACATGGGGGCAGACTATGCAAACAACAGCCTCACTGATGCCATGAATGGTTTTGGCAGCGGTCAGCCAGGTTTCGTGCCCACCAAACTGGTGAAGACGTCCAACCAGGTTTACACCCTGTACCCCGAGAACCACCCTGAAGCAAACTACTTGGTGTCCTGTGACCAGGACATCAAAACCAAACCTGCTCCAGAGCCTTTCTTCGTTATCCCCCCAATCTGGCCCAAGCCGCTTGTGTCCAGCATCTGCAGGTGAATTGCTTTTGATCAGCCGTTTTGGAAATAAACGGTTTTCATGATGTATAACCACTTCTGTATCCTTGATGTTCTCCAGCATCCCAGTGGCCTCCCTCCCCCCACTGGAATGGCCAATCCCCAATCGCACAGACCAGTATGAGCTCCACATTGAGGTGCAGCCCAAGCCGCACCACAGAGCTCACTATGAGACGGAGGGAAGCAGAGGGGCCGTCAAAGCCCACACAGGAGGGCATCCTGTAGTGCAGGTATGAACCGCAACAGGAGGGAACGAGAAGGGCACATGAAGAGCGGGGACCTCCAACATGGCCTCCTATATATACTCACAGCATCAGGAGTCCCACCCTGTGGTTTTATTCTTGTTGACAGACGAGCACTCAGAGAGCATAAAGAAACCCCCACCAACGCTAATGTAACTCAGGTGTCTAGGTTTGGCCTTGAAGGATTTCTTTCACTTCAGTTCACTTATGCTGTAAAGTGGTGGATGACCCTATGATATATATCGTATGAAGTTTCTAGACTGAGCTTTTCTGTTTTGGGGTGTGGGAGTGCTCTGCTTTGCTTTCGATGGTATTTTTGAGGGCATTTTCCACCTTCTCTGGATGAAAATGGAAATACAACAAGTTGTTTGCGCTACTATCATTACACCTGTCATTTTCTGACATAAATTGAGAAGAGACTATGCCCGAGCTTCGGACACCCCCTCTAGCCCCACCACCACCCTCAGAACGGAGTTGTGGTCGGTGAGCAACACAATCTGTTTTTTCTTTTTTCGCTCAAAAAAGACCACTTGTTTGTTGTTCCAGCCATGTTTGTTTTTTGGCCTATTTTTTACCACACAAACAGATCTCTGTTGTGATTGTGTTGGCTTCTCTAGACGTGTGCAAAGAAAACCTAAAAGAGGTCGTGGTGAAGATAATTACATTGTCGAATGCCGATATTTCAGACAGGACGTGGGAATTTAACGCAGCATGTTAACTGTGACACAGCTTTGTTTTTTGCTCTAGTATCCAATAATAGTCTCAAAACCCTCTCGTCTGTTACCGTGGCAACTGTTTTTGTTGGTAATGGTGAGGAAATAAAGTTGGTCCCCAAAGGCCTCACCCTGAGGTTAGTTCTGCCTGGTTTGTCAGGCCCATCAGATGGTCAGGCCTGGCTAGCCACCGCCACACTCCCTCACCTCGCCTTACCCTTCCTCCATCCTCTTCCTTCTCTCTGTTTTTCCTTCCTTCTCTCTCCTTCCCGCTGCCTTGCTCTCTGTGAGCATCGTACTTTACTTTTCCTACTCTCCTCTCGGTCATGACTCACTGCTCCTGCCACTGCCATGACAACCCTCCGACTGCTCACATGGTGTGTTGAGTGTTTTGCCGGTAGCTTCCTCTGTTTCACTCCGTATGTCAGCGACCTGGATCTACAGCCAACATGCTCATTCATGTTGCCATAGTTTCTGCTTACATTCAGCAGCTGCTGCAGTGAGATTCTGAGATACGAATATCTGCGTCATCATTTTTAGTAGGAAATATACCTCCTTTGTGAAGCATTAAAAGAAAGTGCATCATATTTCAGTACATTTTTTCCATAGTTATAAATACTTGAAAGAGCCTAACAGCAGTGTTTCCATCATACCAACCAAAGGGTTCTACACTTTAAGGAAGGTGATGCACTACACCTTGTTTGCACAAATATCTGATGCATGTTGATGCTTTGTGGTTTTTGCAGGTTTCCTCAGGAGGAAGTGAAGCTCTTGTTCTCTCTCTCTATCCTAAGCGACACCTTTCTACTACTTTTAGTTTCTGTAGTAGGTCCTCACAAAGGCATTATATAGGTTTAATGTCAAATGTCGACACTTAGTCCCATTCTCTGGTTCAAGGATGTCCACTTTCTGCTGGCTTTCGCTCATAAATGCAATCATGTGAGCCTGCTCTGAGGGTTGGAGGAGCATCTGGATAGACAGCGGTAAAACAAAAATCTACGAAGAAAGTTTAAAAAAACGGTTTTCTGACAGGTGACGCTTTTATCGCACTCAAACAAATTTCTGATTTACATGAACCTTTTGTGTTGGCAGTTACACGGCTACAGAGGCAAAGAGCCCCTCGGCCTGCAGATCTTCATCGGTACAGCAGATGAGCGCATTCTCAAGCCTCACGCCTTCTATCAAGTCCACCGCATCACTGGGAAGACAGTCACAACCACCAGCTATGAGAAGATTATCAATGGCACCAAAGTCCTCGAGATCCCCCTGGAGCCAAAGAACAACATGAAAGCAATGTGAGGTTTCATGATGACTATGTTCAGTATACACATCTCTTCCAGTAGGATGCTATGCCAGCGACACACAGCTATAAATATTTGTTTCCATCCAAAGTATTTCTGAACATCATATATTACGGGGTCAGCAACGTCTTACAGTTATACGAGAACAAAGATTCTGTGAGTTGTCCAAATGTTTGACCGCTACACACATACGAAACACCACACCTCCATCTTCTTTAAAACCTATTTTCTCACAAGTCTATATTAATTGCATTCTAAACAGCACAACACCACTTATTATGTAAATCAGTGGTTCTCAAATGGTTTATATCCCAAATAGCTGCAAAAAAGGGACTTTCCAAGCAACGAGCCTCACAGAGTCTCCAGTATCATTCCAGATTCTTGTTTTACTACTTCTGTCCTATTTCTTACGTACTTCTCCTAGAATCGACTGTGCTGGGATCCTGAAGCTCAGGAACGCTGACATTGAGCTGAGGAAGGGTGAAACAGATGTGGGACGTAAAAACACCCGTGTCCGTCTCGTGTTTCGTGTGCACATACCTCAGCCTGGAGGACAGCACGTCTCTGTCCAAGTGGCCTCGCATCCCATCGAGTGTTGTAAGCAGATTCACAGGAAACACTTTTGTTCCAAACCATTGTGAATGTACAAGAGTTCTGATACAGTGGCAGCTTTACGAACGCACCAGGGGAGATGAAACTGCTGATGTTTTCATCACTTAACAAAACTTAATGCAAAACAAACAGCATTCAGATGAGTTTGGAGCTGAGCTGATAGTACAAAGACATCTTTATGCTGCCAGGGCAGTATGTCTAAGTATCTGTGTACCACTCCCAGTAAAGTAGTAAAGTGGCTTGGGGATGTGTATGTGTGTGTGTGTGTGTGTGTGTGTGTGTGTGTACACAGTGTTATGAAAGCACCTGTGATCAAAACTCAAACAAGAAGAAACAGACTGATGCATTGTGCAACATAATAACTCAGGATATAGTTTTATAGAAGTCATTTCCTACGTGTGTTCTGATCAGGGAAAAGTCCCCACAATACCTGTTGTCGTCACGTCACAAAAATTGGAAGTGAAACCCGATCAAGCATGGAAACTGTTGAAGATGTTGATCCATCTGTCAGGCTGCGCGATAAGAAGAATGTCATGTGACGTTTGAGGTCACATCCTCTTTGTTTCATCCGCTTCTTTCATTTCCTCACAGTATAGTTGAAAAAAAAAAAAAAAAGTTCAAAGTTCGGTCACCGGCTTGTTTGTCGACACCTAAACTCGTGTCAACAAACAGCAAGGAAATTTAAACAACATCTGCAGACATCACATTAACCCTGTAATACACACTATTGTCCTCTTATGTAGCTGATACTTCTAAATTGTTGGCTTTCATTTAAATGACGGTACATCGGATGTGCATCACTGCTTTAAAAACTAAATGGTCCGTTGTTAAGTCAGTCGGTATCACCTCCGCTCCGTCCGACACCGTTAGAAATCAGTAAACACGGAAGGTAAATGAACCTCTCTCGTGTCTGTGCAGCTCAGCGTTCAGCACACGAGCTTCCCATGGTGGAGAAGCAGGACATGGACAGCTGCTCTGTCCTGGGAGGCCAGCAGATGATCCTGACTGGACAGAACTTCAGCTCTGATTCCAAGGTTATTTTCATGGAGAAAACCCAAGGTGGGTAGTGCCATCTCACCTCAGTATCACTGGTAATACCCATCCATCAAGGTTATCTACGCATTTGCATATTGTAAAGATGCTGAGCAACCAAGCACCACATTTATGTATTCAGTGTTGTAGTTTTACACCAGAAAGTGTCCCAGTAGCACCACAACACAAGTGATAACCAGTGAATCATGAGAAGACATGTCAGTGTAACACGTTCATAGCTTTGTCACTCTCACCAATATCATTGTTGGAGTTATTTGCATAATCCCAACGATAACATGGCAGCCTCACTTCCCTCTGCCCTTTTCTTCCTCACTGGCCTCTTTGCCGTGCCACTCATGGGCCTTGTGTTGAAGCTGCCTGTCACCTGAAACCTTTTTATTATCATTAAATACATGTTTATGTAAAGTCAAGATGAACCGATCTTAAATAAACATGTATACTTACAGAGGATGTTTAGTAATAGTTGTTTTAATGCATTTCAACCCTGCCCCCATTCCACAGTTTGAGGAATTATTGTATTTTAGAAACCAGACATGCGTACATCATTTAACTCATGTAAAGATAACATTGCTTTTGGCTCCATTGCATTGTGGAGGTAAGGTGAAATCTGTTCCTTTCTTTTCTTCTTTCCTGACACGTGAACGTACAACGTTATTTACGTCCTGAACAGTAACAGTAATGTGATAAGACATACATCTAAAAAAAAACAGGACTTTTAGTGGCACATATGTTGATCTGTAACCGACTGTTGCATAAGTCGTGGTCTTCATGACTCCACCTGCTCTGACGTAAGGAACAGGTAAATATGTGTTCACTGAATGACATCAATCACTGTCAGCCTTATATTTGCAGCTGTGTATGTCGAGCTGCTGCTCAACCGTTTTGTTAAAATAGCATTTTAGTGTGATACTGTGACTCACCAACTCCACTGCTGCTTCTTAACCCAGGCGCTTGAGGATACCTCACGTAAAATGCATTTTTTTTTTATTCTTCTTTGGGGTTCCCTGCTGCTGCGTTACGACACAGGGCAGTAATGGATAGTGAGACAGAGATGGAAAAATAAATCGTACAAAGAGGGATTGCCATTGTTTTGGAGAGTTTCTGTATGACATAAAGTTCTGGACCACTGCAGCTGTGAAATCCCTCCGAATGAGCGCCAGCTGCCTTCTGCTCTGGTGCTGCTCAGCTCCTCTCTCCTCCTCTCCACCTCCCTCAACGCAGTTACGTCCAGAGGGTAGAACCAGAGTCGGGGTATCCCTTAACGTGGAGCTGCAACAAAACGCAAACAAATCCAAGCGCCAAGAAAGCAGCAGTCATCGCGTTTTGTGGCAGCGGAGAGAGTTGATTGTAAAAAGCTAAAGTTGGCAAGATGATGTGGAATCCCCCTTTTTTCCTGCTGACTCATTCAAGCCATGTGTTTTTAATTTGACAGAGGGTTTCCCACCAACGGGAACATTTGAGCAGAACTCGCTGCAGCACATGTCGTATCATGTGTTTGACCATACGGAGTTCACATTTACAAGCTCTTCTCTCTCAACTGGCAGCAGTCGGATGAAGTGTGATGTAACACGACATAAAATACGACCGTTAGAAATATGGAGTCAGACTTACACGTAGGCCTACCGGGGCCCCGTGTCTTCGACAGCTGTACGTCTGTTTGACTGATGCGTACCTTTTACTTCTGCTGAAGCAGCAGATCACCTACCTTTACAGTGTGTTTGACGTGGATTTAAATGTGATACAGTCTACACCCACGTTTATTACGCCAGATGCACAGTGCCATAGTGTACATGCTATGTAGTTAGTGGTCTACTATACCTAAACTTCAAAAGATTGTAAATGGATGCAGTTTTATTTTTGTACCTGTTGTATAAATACACTGTTTCGTGATGTTACACTTCTTGAAACAACTTACTTTCCTCCATGTAGTGTTTAATTGTATTTCTGTCATTTTTCCTAGATGGGCAACAAATATGGGAGATGGAAGCAACTGTGGACAAAGACAAGAGCCAGCCAGTGAGTATTTTATATCCTACTGTCTACTGGAGCTATACGCAAGACTGTTTTTATTTATAACGTGGGGGGAAGGGGGGAGTATTATTCAAATACCTTACAACAAATAATCTGGTGTGCTCGGTTATCCCACTCAACACAAGTCTATAAATAGTCTATTTGGGAGTTTCATGAGACTTTTTAGAGTTTTTAGTGTTTGTCTTTCTATTTCTATTTTGCTGTTTTATATGAGTGTTTGATTCTACGAAACAATTAAAAAGGCAAATGTGGTGCCCCTGTCGTTTGGAGAGTGAATCAGGCGGCCAAGTTTTACAAACAGATAACAGAGTTTTGTCTTGTAGAGTATGCTGTTTGTGGAGGTGCCATCGTACCGAGACACATCTGTGTGTCAGTCTGTCAAAGTGAACTTCTACGTCATCAACGGCAAGAGGAAACGCAGCCAGCCTCAACATTTCACCTACACACCACTGGCATGTAAGAATGCCACTCAGCCTTTCTATGGTGCGCCTATGTCACACTGTGATGTACAGTATATTTTAGTCATACAACCTTCTCTGAGTGTACTAACAGCCATCTCTCTCAGCTCCATCCATCAAAACAGAGCCAGTTGATGAGTATGAAGCCGGCCACATGGGCTTCACCATGCCTCCGATCTTGGGCATCTCCCCTCATTATTACTACCATAGCCCACGCACCGTTCTTCACCCAGACAACGGACTGGTCTCTGGCATGACGTCCTGCCAGCGTCTCAGTTCCAGCCTTCCTGTCCAGGACACACGTTTCCAGCAGCAAAGCCCAGCCATTGTCTACTCCCGTGGGGGCAAGGGTTTAAGTGGAAGCCCTGGTGTTTATCAGCAGACTGGTGGGATGATGCCTGATCCCCACCGGTCAGTCCTGGTCCACACAGGCTCTCCTGCGCAAACTGCTAGTCCCATGAGTGGAGGCCAGCACCCTTCTATCATCCAGTTCTCCCCAACCAACCACCACCTGCTTCGAGCAGGAGACCATCAACCCCGACAGTCTGACCAGCAGATCATTTACTGCGATGGCTACGCCCCCGCTGCCCACTCACCTACGCCCCCAGGCGCTCAAGTGGCGGGGAGCCACCCTCAGCAGTATCCCACCGTGATTCAGCAGCAGCCGTATGTGCAGAAGGGGCACCCGAAAGGCAGACCGGCCCCTGGCACCGGGCAGATGGAGGCGGGTGACAGACAGAGGAGAGTCACAGTCAAGGAGGAGAACTTGGACCAGGCCTACCTAGATGATGGTGAGTGTAAGTTCATGCTTTTATAATCTGTGTGAGTGTGACTTCTGTTCAGAGTGCATAAGCAGTCAAATAAATCAAACAGACAAAGTGATGGATATGTTTAATTTCCATTTGTGAAAAAGATGGAGGATAAGATCCACTGCTGAAGATATGACCTTCCCTAAGAACAATTCTAGGATGCATACCGATGTCTGCACCATCGCCCTTACATGTGTTCCCAGTTAGATCTATCATATCCCCCAGAACAAGCTCACACTGTTAAAACAATCACTGCCATGGGGTGTAGTTATGTTCCACTCAAGGTGGAAATAACAGACATTATGACTCATATGTTTATACTTTTGCTTGTCACCCCCGGTACCCTCTAGCAGAATTAATGTCAGGCCACATCCAGCAGCTTCCTTACTTTGGAGCAAAAGGTTCTGTAAACTCCTGAGCAGGCTTCTTCTGGTCTCTCCTGTAGACAGGTGAGGTTTAGATGCAGCTTCAGGTTGGCATCGCGCTGCTTCCTTTTGACAGAGCTGGTCGAGCTGGGAGGGCCGCACATGAGGAAATGGGAGGGAGGGCGGGAGCAAAACGTGTCGCTCTCTTCTGACCGCTTGGACATGTTGACACTGTTATGAAGTGAAAACAACTTCCATGGCAACCATTGTCAAACAGTGGAACGTGCTGCTTGGGAGAGCTCGGGAAAGCCTCTTTGTTTGTTATAGTTGGCTGGGGCTCCTCTTTGGCCTCACGCCCCTCAATTCTGCGGGGAAACCCACCAGAGGATTAGCTTTTTTCCGAGAAAGAGATTTCTGCCAATCTGGCACAAGAAATTCTTGTTTGCAGCTGCTCTCCTCCTGAATCCAGCCTGATTTCGGTAAGATAGCAGGAGGGTGGAGGGTTTGCAGGAAAAGGGAAGGGGCTGTGTGTGTGTGTGTATATGTGTGTGTGTGTGTGGGGGGGGTTGCTGAATGGAAAAAACGAAATGAAGAAAACAGTCAAGCGATGGAATTTGTGTTTTTTGGATGGAACCTGCGGGTTTTCCTCCACAGTAAACAGCGAGCGAGTTGTGAGTTTGTGAATCAACAAGCAGTAGGATGAACAGTCATACTGCTCTGACCATTGCCCCTCCTCCCCCCATCCAAAGTTACTGACAATGGCCTCAGGTGGATGTATGTATTTTTTGTTGTTTTTGGTTTATTTTATCTTTTATCTATCTACAGCTGATTTTATTATGAACTGTTGGTCTTGACCACCACATCCCAGAATACCTTTTTAGCAAGACGAATCCAAAACTCCAAAACTAATTTTACTACCTTTTTCATAGACATGTAGTGTTTTGGGGCATGAAAACATTTTTTTCTTTACTTTGAGTGATGATTTTAGTTGATAAATAACAAGATAACAAAAAAAAAAGCAGATAACAAAAGAATGGCTCGTTGACGTTTATGTTGGCACAGGTACGTTTTTATTATGAACACTGTCAGTTTTATAAGACTCAATTCAAGAATGTTGCTGCTGCTGTTTCTCGTTTAATTACAAAAAAATGTGACTTTCTAAAATTTCTAAACTTTCTGAGATTTTTCTCATATGATGGATGTGAAGATAAAAAGGTTTAGAAAAAATCCCCTGTTAAGGTGGTGAAGTATGATTGTGAATGTGAGTTGGGACCGTCAGACGCCAAAGGGAGATTGTCAACATTACTCATCCAGACATGTTTCACTTTCCTCATCTTTGAACGAGGCCACATCCTGGTATCAGTGTTGTGGTCGCTAACTGCCACATCGCCGATGTGCCTCAACTGTGTCATCTTCAGTGAAGAGTGTTAAATGAAAGTCAGGTACTTATTTGTGCCAGCCCACGCAAATGGTTTGTCTTCAGCCCTCACACAGGTTCCCATACCGCCTGCTCACACTCAAGCAAGAGAAATGGAGTAAACTTTGTGTTTATTAAACATTATGATTGAGCTGAGGTTGAAGGTAGAAGTAGGTCCTTACCTCAGACCACAAAGGTTGGGGATGAGCTGGCATGGCGCGTTGCATACCACACAGTTTTCAAAAACAGCAAGGAGATGCTGGCTTTGCCTACAAAGGCTGAGAGCGACAGATTTAGTGGGTGTGGAATAAAGCCCAGAGGCAGTGGAGCAGGTGAAATTGTTCCAGCAGGTAGAGATCAGGCCAGAGGAGATAAAGCACACAGCAACAGCCTGCTGGAGACGCATTAGTCTCAGTTGACTTCCAACCCATTAAAAGGCCTGATCAAATACCAAACAGAGAGTATCCACAGCGTACAGTGGCTGTAGTGACAGCGCGCTAAGACCTGTTTTCATTTACATCATACAGATTGAGTGTGTGCAGTATGATCGACGTGCCTCAGTAATACCGATTCTTCTTCCACTGTGGGAATTCTCTGTAGATGAAGTTAATCACTTCATCAGCTTCCATTTTGAAAGATAATGTCTGTGTGTACTGTGGCAAAAAAGCTTAACTGACAAGTGGTAATATCGGAGATAGCTTCAGAGATGGTTTATACAGTAAAGGACAAAAAGTGCCCTCATTTTGGGTGTGAAGTTTGTGTGAATGGAACTAAGCCCCCATGTTTTAGCTGATGTGCCTCAATCCTAGAAGTTCTACATTGCCTCAACATGGAGGGGTGGAGGAGAAGAAAAGCCCCACCCACTCAGACAGTGCTGCCGTCTCTGTGGACTTTTGAGTTGTTACACCTTTGCGTCAGAACCGTTGTTAGAAATGGAAGACTTTCTCCTTCCGCAGCATGAGACGCTTCTTTTATAGGAGGGAGGACATGTGACTATGGACAATACCACCAGATACAGATACATAACCACCAGCTTTAGCCAAGGGCAGAATTCATCCAGAGTTCATTTATTAAATAGTATTGTCCTCTTTGAGGTGTCCAAGGGACGATCTACCGCCTTCTCGAGCATTTGTCCCTGATCTCTTCAAGGTGGATCCACATAAGGAAGGAAACTTTGAAAACAATGGCCTATAACTATTTCAGTGTACGTACAAGACTGTATGTTTGAACTAACCCTTCACACACTGACACCAGGTCTGTGGTTAATGTGTGGTTAGCTCTTGGTCCACTTGCACTTCTTGCACTTCTCTCTGTCTGGTTTGTTGCGTCACACTGTCATTCCAACTCCACATCAACCTCTGTCAACCACACGCACATGCAGACACACAAACACACTGAATCCAGCTCACAGGGTGTCTCTCCGTCCCCTCCTCACTCAGTAAACACTGCAGATCCTTGGTGCAGAGCTCAGGAGCCAGACACGCACCTATTGAACAGACTAGCCAGAGTTTTCCCGGGCCAACCTCAAAAAGCCGCTTGGTGCCAACCCTTCATTAGATTCAGTAAAGCACCACTGTATGAAGGCCCGGTGTAGCGCTCCTGCAGCTCCTCTGAGCTGGTTTTGTGTGCAGGAAAAATCCTGCGGCAGCAGTGGGGAGATGAAAGTTTCTTTTAGGCATTAGGTGTCAGAGGGAATTCCTCCACAGACTAAAACAAACAGGGACGGTGAAGTTGTGACGACAGCAGAGAATCCAGTTTGGCCACTCGTGCAGTTTTGCAAGTCAGATGTGTCTTCTCTGGCTATAGAATGCGGAGCTGCTGTTTCCCTGTCACATCTGTAAGTTATCAGGTTGAAATACAGCAGTTGTGAAAGAGAGAACGTTCTGTTGGATGAAAACATCTCTGATTGCTTGATTAGATTCAATTTCCCCCCCTTGGTCCTTGGAGACCCTAAACAAACTGTAATAACGTCAACGTGATGAGGCCTGAGAAATAAAAGAGTTAAAATAAGAATATGTGTGGTTCAGGCAGGCTGTGTATTGTACATTTCAATAGTTGCACCCGTCTCTCCCCCCTATGTAAATGAAGGCTTTAAATAGAGAGCGTTGTCCACCAGCCAGCTGAAGAATGTTCCTGTGGCGGTGGAAAGAAGCACATTTAATTTTGTGTACAGTTGGCGGCTCATCCTGACCATATTCTAATTTCTCAGACCTACAAACTTTCATGTGGTTGACTTTCAAGTAATACTTTGGGAAACGGAACTCCTGTCAGAGCCGGATTCTCATAATAATGTGTTAAATTAGACGCTGTAGCCAGCAGACGTCCTCGCATGAAGAAACATTCGCACAGAGAAAGTGAAGATTTACAAAAGCTGTGTTGATTTGCTGAAACAAAAACAAAACACTCCACTAAACGCTACCTTTCTTAGTACGAGAGAGACGATGAGTTTCCCGTCAGTGCTCATCAGCCTGTCACAAGTCACAACACAATGATGATGGCAGCTGATTAAGTTGCATGCGTCGACTGCGTGGAACGCCCCATGGCTCATGGGTCTGCGTTTTCCCTGCTGCCACCAGGTGAGGTGCCCCAGAGAGAGATAGTTATCAGCACTATCAACATTTACTGTACGTTAGTTATTCACTGGTGCCTCTTCAGGACCAAAATGGCATTGCGTGTTCCAAACTGAACTACACGACAGAAAGCTTCACTAAATTAGACAAATTCTAGTAATAAGGAATGATTCAGCCTTCATTGTTCCTCTTCTTCAGACATTTAGAGGTTACATAATCACAGATGTGTTCTTATTTGACCCTTCGGTCCACAATGAGCTGCCTACGACTGCTGTTCTTCCAGACGAATACAAGCTCAGTGCAGAATGTGGACAGGTTCTAACTCCTTTCCTGCTCAATGCAGAAGTACGCGCTAACAGTGTGACTTAGCAGGAGTGTGTACCAGCAGTCAGCGGTTACACTTCCTCCTCACTCCTCCGCTCGGCTGCCAGTGGTGGTTTTAGCAGCAGATACTTAACCTACTCAGAATGTTAGTAGTTAATCACCTATCGTCATCTTTATCTTTCATCTTAATTCTCAAAGGCTCCCTCCGTCCTTTTACATTGATGATGGTGACTCTATTTTTATATGACAGTTTCGAAATCCCTGTGTGTTATACAGTATATTAACTAAACAAGAGGAAGTAACTGCTGAATGTAACTTAACTGATTATTTAACATGAATGTAGTGGCAGTAGTAATGCAGAGCCAAAGAAATATCAAATGACAGAAATAGTTCAGGAATATGGTCAATCTCACTTCTGTTTTGGGACGTTAATGTTCTGTCTGATGTAATGCTCCTGTCGCTCCCTAACATCCATCTCTTTCTTTGCTTTGCAGTGAATGAAATCATATGCAAGGATTTGACTGGCGTTCAGGCCAGAGGTCAGACATAGAGGCGGGACCCGGAGCAGGAAATGACAACATCCTACCCCCACCCCTCCCACATTGAAACCCCCCAAATGCCAACCTCGTACACACTGACGAAGGCAGCCTTCAACGTTCCAATGTGGTGACACACTTCCACCAACAATTGTGCCTTCTCTTCCTTATTTTCTGCACTAATAGACATAGTAATATCAACTACGGGCAATGCATGTTTGCTTTGGATGTTCACCAGCAATAAACACTTTTCATTTGGCCAACAGAAATCATTTGACGCGGAATGTACGCCAGCATGTCTCCTACAAACCAGTGAAAACCAAACCGCTGACTGTGCCTTATTTTATTAGTTTTTTTTCTTCAGGTTGGACTCAAAGAAAAAAAAAAGGATCAAATGTGGGGAAATAATGTGTTTGAGTCCAGACAGTGAACTAATAAGGGACGGTAAGCAGCTCATGAAATCATTTCAGGTAAATTGAATCCAATTTTTTTTCAAATTTCAAATTGTGGCCAGATGTTTTTCATGTTGGATTCATTGTGTGATTGTCCAAAGTTTCATCTCACGTGCACATGCTGCCTTAACCCAACAAACTGTTGTGAAACCTCCTGATGTGCACTGTTTTCATTGATGGGGAAGGGGGTGGGGTTATTACATTCTTACATCAGTGATGTGAATAATGTACTATTTTATATTCATGAAATGATATCCATTCTGACAGAGGCTTATGATGCTACGTTATTAATAATTTCAGAATGTTTCAGTCTCTTGCAAATATTTCAAGCTAAAGTGAGAAATGTACGCAAAAGTGGTCTTTTTTTAATCAAACACCTATTTTATTGTATCCAGCCAAGGTGATTGTAATAAAATGCAAAGATATTACAGTCTAAAATAGCCAAATGTCTAACTGTTTGTATTATGTATAGTTGAATGTGTGTCCGTAATGACAATAAGTATACTCAAAGTTTAAACATCTATGCAGTTTTTTGCATGCAAATGTAAACAGTTGGTTAAACAGTGTTGAGTAACAATGAGTAACAATTTTTGAGGGGTACATTTAATTTGCCTGATTAGGAAAAATGTTCCAAGCGGCGTAAAGAAAAAAAATTCATTAAGGGAGAAATTTTAAGACCAAATCTATGACTACCTTCACACAGAAACTCCTGCTACCGTATTACTGGCCAAGGAGGAACTCATTTTGTGCCCCTTTGGACCAGAATTCAATCACAAAAAAAACAAAACAACATCAACACATTGGATTCGATGAATGTTTGCACTCACACAAAAACGATGGAAGCTAACTGGACAGTCTGTCAAATGTTTCCACACAAACCCTGGAGACTGTCCAGAGAAGAGGGTCTTTTGTAGCCTCCCGCCCCACCAGTTATGCATACGTCCCGTTAAACCTTGCAAATACATCCGGACGTGAATTGTTTCAGTCGCATATCATAGAAGAATGGGCTTCTAATATTTGATATGGGCCTATTTTATATAAACAATATTATGTTTGTAATATTATAATGTTAGTTATAAATTATATTTCCCATTGAGCCATTACAGCACAAGTGCATTTGACATTTTTTGAATGTATCTCCCCTTTTTGTAAATATTAGCTAAAGCGAAATATCTACCATTTATCTTCTTTAGCACAAGGTTGTGTTTTCTTGAAAGATTTGTCATTCATTTATCTCATTGTTTTATTTTGTTTGTGTATTTGTTATTGTTTTACAGTCGCATTTGGTAAAGAGATTGTTATTATATACCAGCTTTTATTTTTTATGTTGATAGTTGATATATTTGTTTCACTTGGAGTTGATGAGACTTTGCGCCTCCTTATCTGTTTCATGCAATTTTTGTATCCTGAAAACGTAACAAATAAATATGAAGCATATACATTCTTCGGTGATTGTTGTCGTTTTAATGCGTCACTCGTATTCTGGTAAATGAAGGAGCACATACAGAAGAGACATTGTGGCGAGAGCCGCAGACGTTGTGGGTTCTTGTCCTGCCGAGGTGGATGAGAACAATCTGACACCTTTGAACCGTGCTGCTCTCACTGACAGAGCTGCCAGTGTCGTCTTTTCCATCGCCATGCTTCCCATTATGAGAGGAAAATTGAGATTTAGCAGACTGACAGTGAACGTGACTCATCTCAAGATCCTCTCCTGTCCTCCAGCTGGAACACACACTGCTGAAACAGAGAAATATTCATGTGTTTCGACTTTTCACATGTGCACGCACACGTTTCAAACTTCCACCCTCAAATAGCAACAAAAAAGGGGAGGTGGGGGGGGGGCTCACATGCCTGGAGGTTCTTGTTGCTGTGGTGACAGCTTGTTTGGAGTCAGGAGGAGGGCTCTCTGTGAATGAACCTTGTGTTTAGGAAGTCTCTGGTTAATGACATCACCGCGGATGAAAAGCAGCACGTGGGCTTCTCTGCAGGAGCCGTCTCTGGCCCACTCAGATATGCCGCGATGACTCACACGCCCTTTAGCGCTCAGTGGTGTAATGAGTTTGGGATGCATACAAATGGTGCAAATTGGACGAGAATGAAGTACATGATGAGTGTGGAATTTCTATTCAGTATTTCAAAGGAGAGCCTGAATCCTGATAACAGAACTGTTGCCAGTTTCTTGAACTATGAATTAAGTCAAATAATGAGAGAGCAGTTGACTTGTCTGTTTGTGACCCAGAGGCTTTTTGCCATGGGCGCTGTCTCCTGTAGCCAGAACACAGTCTAAAGATAGACCAGAGGTTGTATTTGCAATAAATAAATAAATGAATATTTATATATAGCTATATATATATATATATATAGAGAGAGAGAGAGAGAGAGCAAATACAATCCAGTGCCAATATATATATATGTTGTTTGATGCATTTGTGGATTTTCTTTTCTTAATGATGATTGTGTTTGTCGTGCTTTTCCACATGTGAGTCTTTTATTTTTTTTCAGTGATGCCACACAGTGGAGGTAGGGTGTGAGTGAAATCTCAAGGGTAGAGAAAAAAAGGCCTGATGGGTGGTTTACTCTTCTAAATCTGAATTGTAATATTAAAACTACTGAAAAATGAAAAGTGCCGAGCTGCAGAGTGACTGTGTGAAGGCTGTTTGTGTCGAATAAAGATGACTTTGTCTATTTTGTACACACTCTGAGACGTGAGTCAGTTTCCTGCAGCTTCAGGTGGGTAAAAGCTCCTCCACAGTCTGAGGTCTATTTAATTTAACCAGATGACGCAGACACGGAAGGAATATACATGAAAGTATTCGTCAAATGTGGATGAAATAGGGATGATGTCATTGTTTTGCTGTATCTGCTGCTGTCTGACACTCAAAGATCCTTCTCATTGAGGAAATCTACTGGAGCTTGATGGATGGACTCACATCATTTCAGATGCCATGAGACATGGGCACATTGTATGCGTGCATGAGTGTTTTAACAGAAACACAGGAAGCGGAAGAGAAAAGGAAGCTAAAATATTCAGTGATCTCTGCTGACGGCCTGCAGAGGGAGACAAGAACTTAGGAATGAGCTGCTCAGCAGAACACCGCTGGAGTCTGATGTTCTCCAAGGAGTGGAAGTGGTGTGGATTAATGGAAATATGGAAATACTCCTTTTAGCAGTGAACTGACCAAACCAGTCATATGAGCTGCCGGCTTAATTTCCTTTCTGCCAAAGAGTTCAGCTGTTCAGTTCTGGCCTGAGCCAACATAGATTTAATGATTATCCTTACACCAAGATGTTCTTGTTGCTCAGTAACACTCTTTCAGTTTGTCGGGTGGCATTTCCTCCTCGCTACTCCTGCATATTTGACACACTTTAACACTAGAAAACTAGAAACTAGATGGTAGGTTTTAGAACACCCCAGCTTCTCCAGAATTGTATTGAAAATGATGCGGTTTAATGTCTCAGTGTACTCTGAGATTAAAGCATAGAACAAATGAACAACCGAAGTTGTTAATAAATCATGGAATCAATACAGAAAGCAAAATGTATTCTAAACCTTTGACTCATCAAAGTAGCCACGTTCGGCCGATGTAACACACGCTGAACTCACACGTGACATTCTGTCTGGAATGGAAATCTTCAGAAAGTTCTTCCCCCTCTGGCCAACTAGGCACATCCCAGAGGGTCTGCATGGTGCTGTGGTTTGGGTTCACGGTGCCTTTCACTCTGGACAAGTCACCGACCCTGGATCCACTTCCACTTCCTCCTCCATGTTTGACAGTTGATGTCACTAACTGAGGAACCATCCTTTAACCCACTCAATGGCATGCAAAAATCCTGCAGGACGAACCAAAGATTTCAAAGTTTGGCTTGACATGTGGCTAATACGGTCAAGCTAACCACGCTAGTCGGCGCTAACACCAGACTCCACACCGTAAATCGAAATATGCTTAGTCAGCGAACATCAAGAGACGTACACGAGTGTGTGGTTAGTAAACATACGCACACTGTTGCAGACATGAGCCGTTGAGTCTTTGGTTTACTTTGTAAAATGTTCTGTCTACGTAATATGACAAAGTATCATATCTTGATTTCAGAAATACAATTCTTAGATTTGTGCTCTCCTGTAATTTATGCTAAAATGGTCTTAAAGTGATTAGTTGTTGTTCATTGTTCATGGAAGCAGCAGTAATTCATGTTAATGTGGAGAAACCTTACACTGGAGTTCATGGACAACTCAGATATACAGTCCAAAATGACCTTGTTTGTTGGAATAAGACTTGTGTCTCAGTGAGAACTGGCACGAAGATACAAGCGACCAACCTGCTCATCAGCATCAGTAAAGAGTTCTCCGACAGTGCCGGCATTGAGCCAGTCACAGCTCATTGACTAGAGAGACGCTCTTCCTCCTGAACCACATTATTCTTTCCCAGCAACAACACATAAAGGGAGAGTCGTACAAAAGTCTACTCTGGCCTTCAGTCCCCAGGAAAAAAACACAATGCTGTCTGACAATTGCATCTCTAACCTTCAGTATTTCCTCGCGTCAGGATCACATTGTGAAAAGATTCTGTGTTTCTTTTACTTGGGAAACAAAAGCATAACAGAGGGAGCTGCGCAAACAGTCCAACTGTAACAATGGTTTATTATTATCCATTATGACCCGCTCCACTCTTTGGACGTCGACAGAGAGATAAGCTCAAAAGTGATGCTGCTGCTCATTAAATGAAGTAAACAACAGACTCCAGTGGTAAATACAGCTGCCGCCCACCACCTCCACCTCTGCAGTCCATTCCTACTGTACAGTCCTTCCACCTGGCTGGTGTCAAAGGTCCCACATTTACACATAGTTTTCTGCTTGCTGCAGTTGAGAATGTGAAATATATTCAGAGAACATCACTGCATGTATATAATAGATTTGTAGTTTGTATCAGCACTGCAGCAATTCATTGACTAATCAGCGCGTAATCGTCAGCCAAGTTACTCACCAACTAATAGATTCATCTCGTTGTCTTTTTTAAAATGCAGAATAAGTGAAACTTCTGTGATGGAATCGTCATAAATGATAGTAAACTGAATATATTTGGTCTGTGGACAAAATGGCTTTGTAGAGGAAGTAAACAACGGACTAATTGATGATGAAAAACCATCTTTATTTGCAGTAGTATTATATTTCAAACTGGCTATGTTGTTTTTTTTCTTAAGGTTCCATATGTGTAATCACTGTAAAAAAGAAAGAAAAAAAACATCCATATGCAAAGGTGAGAATAGACACCAGAGACCAAATGGTGTGATTGAACTTGTGTTTGAGCATATGACACATTTTACTGTGTACATTTTTTGGAGAGAAATCAAGTCGTTGGTGTTAACGTAAGGCACAAAATACAGGATCTAAAATAGAAATTAATTTAGTGAGTGAATCATCTTTCCACACGAGTCGTTAAAAAACATTACCACCTTGCCTACATGAGGAAAGAAAATCGTTGCTGTAATATGCTGCTAATAACAGAGGAAGGAGAGGAAGGGCAGCACAGATTTGGACACGAGCTGTTGTTTTCACAGCTATAATCAAAGACATAGTGATCAACAGACCCGCTGCATTCTAAGCTGGCATCTCCTGAACACTGACAGCAGACGTTTGCCTCTCACACTTAAAATAGACATGCAGACAACAGCGAGATGGAACAGAAGGATGGACAGAGAGGGAATGAGTGTAAAGGAGAAGAACTGTTGATATTTGTGTAAATTAAGTAAACCCCCAAAGACCATTTGCATTAATATACAAAGCAGCTCAAACACGGCTAATACACTTTCTGCCATTGCCTGTGACTGCAGGTACAATAGGTATCTGGTGGTATTGTGTCCTGCTTAATTCAGGTGACTGGGCTGTGCTACGTGTGTTTTTAATCATTTTGCATTTTTATATAGGTGTAACTAGTGAATTGATGACCTGATCATGTTTTCATTGTGATGTGTTTTAGTACATACAAGTAAAGTGACAGTGACATTCAAAATATTGGGGAGTATGAGCTCAGTTCAAAACCACTTCCACATGACAGCGTTTAAATGATCTTGGGGAGCTTCAGCTGTTGGTGACAGTGTACAGTTATACTGCAGCGGAACATTGAGCAAAGAAAACACTGGAAAGGAGGAAACCCAGTTGGCATGGTAATATCCTACTTCTGTAGCTGCAGCTTCAGTATCACACACTCATATGTCAGCAGTTCACATGACTTGATACCAAAAATAGCATAAGGTCTTCGCCCTGCAAACACTTTGTCAAAATGATGTTGCTGCAGCAGAATAATGATTTCTGTATTTACCACATTGTCTAGTTGTGTTGTTTCTATGAACAAAACACCTCAAGAGACGGCACGCTCAGTTTGACCTGCAGAACTTTACTTGTTCCTCAGTATTGTCTCTCAGCATATAGATGCTGTTCACAGAAACACCCGTTAGCAGGTTGATGTACAGATTGTGAGTACAAGTAAATGCATACATTTGTCCATTGGGTGGAAATGAACACACTTGTAATTGGAAGCAACATTTGAGTGGAAGTAATTTTAATAAAGCTATTTCTGCTCCAGTCTGAGTTAGTCTTTTTGTCGGACAAGGCCCGTCAGAGTCTTATCACAGCAAAAAATGATACTTGAAAATGATACTTACAATGCAAAACAATTAAGACCGTTATCTTGCCTTCACCCTTTACCCTGGACAAATTCCTTTGAGCAGAAAATGAGGAGCCCCAGCGTCCAAGCTTCTCATCCTGCTGATATGAGTAGCCGTGACCTTTGGATTTGCAGAAAAACATCGCCTGTGTGACAGCCTGTCATCCAGTTGCTGAGAAAGTAGGGAAAATGAAACATGTACTGTATGGACCCTTGGCTTGCTCTGTGGTGTGGAAGTCAGTAAAAGGACCCTGAACTAGCAGTGGATGAAGAAATTAATTTTTTTCTGCTATGTTAAACATGCAGCCCGTTGCAAAGCTTCGTGGAGGTCAGCCTGGTGTTTTGTGAACTGACAAATAAACTGCTCTGAATACAGCCTTCCTGTTGGAGGAATAGTACTAAATAACAGTACTGGTGTACTGGTGAATTAACATTTATTAGCATTTTTGTGACTCCTCAGACTTGCTGCCCTGCTGACCTTCCTGCAGCCATCTTATCAGGATTTTTATCTCGGAATGTGAGGTGGGTGTGATTATCCAGGTTGCAGCATAGACAGCTGCATCCTGAATCCCACCATCTGAGCTGAGGAGCACCAGGCTACAGAAACTGCACTCACTCGGGCTGCAGGGACTCATGTGCCTGTGTGAAGACCGGCTCATGTGTGACGGGAAGGTGCAGATTGCAGGTAGTTTACCTGATAATGTTTGATCCAACAGGCATCCGGAGTCTCTGAGGCAAATAGACAAATAGACAAAAGTAACCAGACAAGCTTCCTCTACTGTGAAAGATCATGTGATGTGTTTGAAGGCAGAAAAATGAACAGAAGCAGAGAGCAGGGATCATGTTATCTTGAAATGATATACTTTAGTGTCTGAGCTCCTGAACACAAAAACCTGACCCTTCCTATTTAAAGGTGTTTCGCAGCAGGAAATAAGGTATTAATATCATCTGTTTCAGTTTCTATGGATTGTTGCCATGAGAGGCAGATGAGCTGGAGAGTGTTTGTGTTCAAGAAAGGAATCCTGTTGATATGAGAAATGTTTCTCAGGTATTCTCTGAAAATGACCTTCATCTTTGTGAATCTGTTCTCCACACCTCAGATCTGATTTCTACTAACACCAAAGTCGATGAGTATGAACCATTCTGTTTTGGCTGAAAATGACCTGTCAGGCCTGCCAGGCGGCTTCGATGAACTCAATATCCAATTAAGCAAGGTTAATTTATTTGAGGGGTTTGTGATTTGCCTCAGAGTTGCAGCGATTATGATTATATATTACATAAATTACTGGCAGAAATACACAGACCATACAGCCCAGTCTGCGAAATAAAACACTGGATTTGTACATTCAGGCAAAATACAGATTTAAAGTGAACCGTTTTTAGCTCCAGTCTTAACCCAAAGGGGGGACTTCTGTCCCTTCATGACGATTGCTGCATTCAGTAGTTTAATAGCATGATGATGTATTTTAATGGTTATAATGGTTTTAAAAGGCTGTTACTGAGGATGTGTTCCATATCCATTGGAGGTTGGGAATGACGTCACCCCCACGTTTTATGTGTGCACTTTCTATGTAAAAAGAAGGAACCATCAGCATATTTTTGGAATATGTAGACCAACACATTTCAAAGATAAAAAGGAGGTAGAGGTTCAAGAATCGGCTCAGTGTACAGTCTCTCTGACTTCTGAGTTCATCATTTCACCGCACCAACCGTACCAGATCACCCGAGGCACCTGAAGTACCCACCAGTGAAACACACATTCAGTATCTGAGTCAGTGAGTCAGGTGCTTGGAACTACGGTGGACCATGGACCATGGACCATGGACCATGGACCATGACACCGACCCACAGGAGTCAGTCTGAGTCAGACTGAGTGGATGTTTCAATAAACTAAAGTACTGAGAGTTAGATGGAACTGTCAGTGGAAGACGGGGTCAGACAGAACGGGTCTGAACGTGTTGGCAGATGTTGGCAGCACTGAAAAGGATCCTTGTGAATGGAGATAGCAAACCACTGGAACGTGAAACTAGGAATGTTAACATTATTATTGGGCCTTAACCAGACACAAATTTCAAATGACCTTAAATATATTAACGCCCTACTGTTGTCACATGATGCAGACATCTTGGATTCTGAGCTTGTGTCTGTTGTTTTTATCTGTCACAGGATGTCCACATTTAACCTTGTTATTAGACATAATGGAATAAGTTTCATCCTTTTTTTCTGTCATAATGCATGTTGTTCTGTTCAGATTGGTTTTGAATTGATTTGTTGAGTGACACGTGTGTGGTTTGACAAGAAGTGACACATATTACATCTTCTCATTGTGCTGCTGTCCCCATTCAAAGTATTAGTGTCCCGCTTCTCCGGGTTGAAAAGAAAAACAATCAAACTTATCGTTTTCACCTGGATAGTGTTCCTGTGTTGGTGAGAGGAGACAGAGGTGTGCTTAGTCACACGGGGAAACCAAAGAGCACAGGCGCTGCTTGTAAATGTGGGAGGCTACTGTACTATTACACTGTCAGCGTTTTCTTCTAGAGTCAATCTCCAGCTATCCTCCCCCTGCTTAGCATTTCATTGTGCACTGAAACACTTATTCTCCAATTGGAGTTGACACCCGAGTGTTCTGATGGCGATGCGATGTGTGTTGAAAAATGAGCGTGTTTGATATCTCGTCTTAATTTATGCTCCCATTGTCTTGAATGGACTTGCTGAAAATTGAGTCATGCATAATCCATATGAATTATTTAGTTGTTGTTTGGAAGAGGAAAAATGTTTGCTTCTTACCTAAAGAGTAGTGTGATCAAAAAATAACCTGGAATGTTAGAAAGCACACTCAAGCGTCATGCAGCAGATAAACCACTATGTCTAGCAAAGGTGATTGTGAAATGGATCGCGATACACCTCATAGGGTGGAGAACAAAAGTGTAATGAAAACTCAAAGTTTCAGCCAATGTGCCTCTGTCCAGGAAAGTCTCGTGGACTGGACACACACTCGCATGGTGACAACTCATGGAATGAAGCCTTAATACTTCCACTTTTGTATTTTCTGCACATCACCTGCATACATAAATAAGAGGTACAGTACACACATATTTGTATTCTTACTTTTTCCACCAGTAATAACGGCTCCACTCCCATCTAGAGATTTTTGTTTTATTGAAGCATGTTTTATTTTTATCATCCAAGAAATTACAATATTGACTTACAATTCCAAATCCAGTGAATTGTTTTCACGATTGGGCTTCTGACCGATCTTTGGCCCCTGAACGTTCTTTTGGTCGGACACATTTTTGAACCGTCCTCCTGGCCATTTTGTCCCTCACTGAGCCGCCGTGGCACACAAATGACGTTCCAGCGACAATCACATATCACAGAAACGCAATTATCTCTTCACCGCTGCATTGACCTGTACTCTGAGCAGCGTAACATACTTTTCCTTCCAACACACGTCAGGTAATGAGACAATTAGATGATCAGTCTCTTATTCCTCCTACGTTCATTTAGTTTGTTAATTCGTCACAGCAAGCCATTGTCATCAGAGCTCCAAACCATATTAGATCCTCAAAAATAATGACATCTAGTATGAACATCGACGACCAGTAACTCAGTCTGACCCTGAGTTCAGAATTCAGTATGGTGGTTTGCAGCATTATCTGTTGTTTTTTTGTCTATTGTGTGCATTTAATTATCGTACACAAATAACTGATTTATTCATTTCCAAATGGTTTATTTTTACTGTGTTGCTGTGCATGGAATATTGTATTGCGTATGAACTGAAGACAAGACAAACTCCGTTTTTCCGAGCTACTTAGTTGAAATTGGACCGCAAATGATTCCATTTACACCCAAAAGTACATCATTTCAAGGTATGAACTCAAACATCCACTGCAATTGAAACAGACCATTAGTATCTGAAGATAATTTTAAATTATTTCAAAAATACTGAAGTAATGTCAGAAAATGTGTTATTTAAAAATTAGTTGTTTTGTCACAAACATTCCTCAAAATAATGAGACAGTACCATTAGATAATATCTTTTTTTCAAGATAATGGAAGACTATATCAAATATAATGATTGTGTTTTTCCCAGAATAATAAGGTAATATCTTAGAAGAATCCAGGTACTGATACTTTCAAAATGTTATTTGTTTGTTTTTGAGTTAATTGGTAAAGTCATTACCCTGAATATCTCAGTTCTTATTTTGAGATAGATTCTCAATTTTATGCTGGAGTTGTGAAGAAAGTATCTGATGATGATGATGATGATGACCCAGTGGCTCTTCACTGCTTCCCTGCAGCAGCAGAAATGAGTTTCCATAACCACCAGCTGTTCAGCTCATGTAATTATATGAGTGAGAAGGATTGTTAGTCTGTCCGACTGCAAAAGAACTTCATTTTTATTCAAAGAATGACTCCCACATAGTTTTGTGTACACTCTTCTCTCCATGGCTGAGAGGGTGGAAGCAAACATTTGCTGGCGTTTATTACTCTCCGCCGTCTTATGAAAACCCAGTCTGACACTATCAGTCGCACGCGTTCTCATGATTGTCAGCGGGATTAATACAATTAATATGTCATTCAGGCAAATCACCTTGCATTTATTGTGACTCAACTTCACCCAGCTTGTGAAAACCAGGCCGCCTCAAAGATCATGCCATTACTCTCAGGACGTAAGTGCTACATATATACAGGACGTATGCAGAATGGAAGTATGCAAACAGACATATAACAATAAATAGAATTAAGATTGAGAGTTTCACTGATTAGCAATCAATCACTGTAAGAAAATCTGCTAAAAGTCTATTGCTGATGAACATGGTACAAAAGTTTGGCTTTTTGACACATCAGTCACTCAATCTAAAGAAAATGAATTGGTTATAATTTTGATTATTGATGAAGCAGTTATTTATTGAGTAAAATGATTTATAGTTACAGCTTCACAAATGGTGAAACAATGATGATGATGAACTGCTTATTCATTCATTCATCTTCTTCCACTTATTCCGGTACGGGTCGCGGGTGATGAATGAATTGATAGTAAAAAAAATAAGAAATACTGGACATTAAATAGTTTCATTAGCTGCAGCCCACTGATAACATGGCACCAGTAACCTCTTTGGAAGCATTTGTCCGCCAGAGTCTTGAGAGATTTAGTGATATTGTTATTTATGTGCCTTTACATTCTTTATAATCCACTACTGTGGTTTGTCACAGTGGGCTGAATGTTCTCTCAAATAATAGGATTTGTTTCTTTTTTTTTCAGTTACCCAGCTGGAAAATCAGTGCAGACACAAAGGGCTTTCAGGACCCTTGTGTTTCGGTTTTCTCTCAGGTATAACACAAGGTCAGTGTCCACAACAGGACTGCAAATAACCAATTATACTCCTAATCCATTCATTTTTGGTTTTTTATGAATCACTTAGTCGTCCAGGCTATAAAATGGTGATTGACATTTTTCAGTCAGCATTTTTAAAAAACACAAAATGACATCAAGTAACGACCCCTCAAGAACAGCAAAGAGGAAAATATCCAATTTTAAGGAGCTAGAATGAAACAATTAAGAATTTTTAAACAAACAAACATACAATCAAACACTGACTGATCAACTACCAAAACTATTGACAAATAATTTAGCAGTCAGTCAGTCAATCAGTGGAATATTTTTGTGTCTTCGCCAGCAGAATAATAGTTCAAACACTTGCCACACTGATCATTTATAACTGATTGGGAAAGAAAATTGTTTTGTATTGAACAGCTTTAGTTTATCTCTCTTTTCTTCACTGCTCCAACAGAGCTCAAAGAAAACATGTGGGCTCACATCTGATGCTCCCATTCAGTGCCCGACTGGAGAAGATCCTAACACAGACAAAACAAATATGACAGAAGGCACAGTTGACAAAATGCAGAGCTGACATGCATTTCCATAGCGCACACACACATACACACACACACACACACACACACACACACACACACACACACACACACACACACACTGCCTGCTAGCTGTGTGACCCGGCATACAATTATCACTGAATCTACAATCAAAAGACAAGTGATTATTGTCTTTTAAAGGTGGAGCGGATGCGCGGTTCTCTAGATGTCAGTTGCCATGGATTTCTCTCCAAAGCTTTTTGTATAATGGCACATCCCACTTCTGATGTCAGCCTTTGGGGCGTGGGGGGTGAGAGAGAGAGAGAGAGAGAGAGAGGAAGAGCAAAGGGAAGGAGGGAAGAAGGGTGGGAAGGATGGGAGGCAGCCTGTTGCTCATCATCTTCAACTAACCTGCTCGTACTCTGCTTGTGCACAGATGGAGCAGAGTTAAAAGGGCAGCAGCACATTTCCCATCATTCTTCTCTGCACCTTCAGGCATCTTGAGTGCAGGAGCGGCTGATTCAATAGCACAGTGAGTATTTCTGCAGGAACTTGTGACGTTTGTTTTCATCTTCAGAAGTTGTGCAGATGTCATCATTGTCAGAACCGTTTCACTCTTTATGGATGCAGTCACGTTCATGTCTTGTACAGATTACAGTGATTTGCATGTTGGATACAGTGCACATGCTCCATGGTAACAAGGCTGCTGTTACTTTGCAGCCTGGTATGATCTGTCAACATTTACCATGTCTCATCAGAGAGGGGGTTCAGTTGTGTTGCAGACAGTTTTCTTTCTGCAGTGTTTTACTTGCACATATAGAAAGATGCTTGATCAGTTGAATCTGGGCTTTAGTCGACATAAATGGGATGGGTGAAATATTGGAAACACGTCCCAGTATAACCTAGTATTATAGTGTCCATAATGACCATGAAAATGTATGTCATCCAATCGATTCAATCAAACCTTTTATTTCAGGGCTGTTCTAGTATTCTCCATTAGTATCATCGGCGTAACAAACAGTCTGCGAGCTTTTATGTCAACCTAATTTATATGTGCATTTATGCCACAGAACCTTTGAACATATCAGCCACATCCTATTCCAGTGAAGAATGATGTTTTTACAGTGTTTCCATAAGAGATTCCTTAGATTACATCACTGAGACCTTGATGCAAATGTCTCTTAAACTTTGAATCTGTGATATATGATATCCAATATATCATCCTGTCTTTCTTTCTCACAGGTAATTATGACCCTAATGAGACCATCTAATGACTTTTTTCCTGTTCAAACTGCTAATAGAGGTTGTCTCATTATCCTCCGCATAAAAGGGCTCACGTAGTAATTAAAATCTCCTATTTCCAGGTGTCTTAATGTGTAACGTATCTTAGTTTCATCAAGGCAGATCGAAGAGTCACCATATGGCCTATTCCCCAAAGCTGTCGTCAAGCAGCAATCAGCAGAGCTGCAACAATTACTTGATCAATAATCAGCGACTGAATTAATTGCCAGAGATTTTAATTCATTCATTCATTCATCTTCTTCCGCTGATTCTGGTTGCGGGTTGCGGGTCGTGCTGGAGCCGCTCAGGTGGACGGCGGGGTTCACCCTGGACAAGTCACCAGATCATCGCAGGGCCGCATGAAGATGATAGACAACCATTCACGCACACACTCACATCCAAGGACAATTTAGGGTCAACCTTAACATGCATTTGGAGGCTCCTAACCACACCACCGTGTGGCCCTAATAATTTTAATTATCAATTAATTTAATTTTACAATTAATTATTTTTGACTAAAGTTTTTTTAGGGTTGTCATTGGAGGCTTGGGAAAAACACTGATTAACATTTCAAAGACAAACTAGAGCCCTGCATTGGGACTCATTCTAGTGAGCAGGTTTCATGGAGTTAACAGACAAAAGAAAAACAAAAGAATTGGTAAAAAGGAAGGTAGGGTCTGTGCTGAGAGTATGTGGTGATAGTCAGTACATTATTACTGACAGCATGTTATTATCACACACAGAAAAAAACCCAAATCAATAGAATGCATGTTTGTTGGTGGGGGCGGGAATAATCACACACATGGCAGGAATGTGCGTTCCAGAAATCTAGAGTGTGGGAGGTGGATTAAGTTAACTGTCCCGTGCAGGGCTCTTGGACCAAACAATCAATTAATCGAGAAAATAATCGACAGATGAATCAATTATGAAAGGAAATGTAGAAATGGTGCGTCAGGGCTTCAGGCAGCAGCACAGTTCAAGAGATGCATATTAGAAGTAATTAGATACAAGATAGACGATATTAGAACTCTTACTCTCTTCACACAATCCAAGGTCCCACACACACACACACACACACACACATGCACAGACAGATACAAATATGGCATCACATCACACATAACCTGGAATAGAAAATCTGTCATGCTCTGCACACCAAAGATGAAGTACAACCAATCAAGTCTCATTTCCTCTTTTCTCACCTTCTCACCATCCATCACCCAAAAAGTGACCTCGTCAACTGAAGTACTTTTAATAGTGTCAGTGGGTGTATTTTCCCCTTATATCTTTGTTCAGTGCCCTTCTATCACCTCATCCCGCTGGGAGCTGCACTAGAGTCTGGTGCGGAGAGCCTTTAAAAACAGTCACTCTGGAGTGACAGACACTCAGGTCCTCACTGGCATGACGATGACTGCCTGTATCCGCAGTTTCCTGTGAAACAGAAATTGTTTACATAGCCGACAGTGATTAGGTGGTCGGATGAGTGCTGCTCAGCATCAAAAACAGGGCACTGAGAGAGAAGAGAGAGTGTTAGTTCATTCACGTAGACAATGCAGAGAACTTAATGTTATGCAATATTTATATAATAGTTGAAAGACTGAGAGTGTAAAATCGTCCACGTAGAGAGTTGAAAGCTGAAAGGTTTTGGGGGCCTGACCGGATATCGGGTATTGCAGTTTTGTAGGATAATAAGGAGTGCTAGGGTGTAATGCTGTGATGCAAAACTGTGAGGATTTGTTTGGTCAGCTGAGAACTCTGGGGAATGGTGGGCTTAAGGAGGATGGGAAAACTGGGGTAAAAGCATCCATTGTGATTTGGATGTTTTAAAAAAGTGTCAAAATGTTCCTCAGCATTTCAGATGTGATGCGTAACATGGATGGATGCATTCTTTCTTACACATCCGTGAACCCACCCTGGAAGCACACAGCTGCATGTGTGCACGTTGCCATACAGGTTTGCTTTCTTCAGTATACATTAATACTGCCCACTGCCAACGAAAAAGAATTCTTCTGGTCTCACACTGCTGGAATCACTGTACACACAGGTCCCCTGAGGTACAGTAGAGCAGCCTGGATGTTTCAGTATTTAACCAGATTTCAGAGAGAGAGAGCTCTTGTGGTTTCAAGCCCATTTCTGAACCCTCTTATGGTCCATTAGAGAACTGGGAGCTGTTAAGAGAACAGGAAGAGAATTGGTTGTCAGGGAGAACAAAGAGACATTGTGTGCTCTGAATGGTCTTTAAGCCTGAGCGAGCACAAGTGACTTTACTTCCACGTGGCGTCTATCATGTGCGGAATGTTTAGTTTAAATGTTACTTTGCTGCAAGAGCAGGATATGTGTTTGTTGTTAAAGGAAGAATATAAGACATTAATGAAATGTTCCACTCTATGTGCTGGACTGAGTCAGGCTGAACTGCAAAGTCAGTCGCAGCCACATTAGCAAAGATTGGTCCTGTTCTTTGTGAAGCCATCAACACATGAGCCAATTATTCGTCTGAGCAAATTTCTGCAACAATTTTCTCCAGACGTCTAGCTATATGACACCGACTCCTGTCGTTGGTCGCCAGTGAGTGTCCATGGTCTCCAAAGTCTCAGGGGGAAAGACATGCACAATGCACTCAGGCAACAGAGAATCTCAACCTCGGTGACTCACCAGGCAATCTGGAGAACATGCCCTGTGGCTGAGCTGTGATCACGCTGGCACGGAGAGAGACCAGACCTCAGCCGATCTGGTGGAGAGAACAGCCTTCGCTGTCTTTGTTGCGTTTCATCTCCTCTTCCAAGATAGACTTCAGAGACCTCAGGGAGGCACAACAGAGAGGTGAGAGAGAGCTTTTTTGTAAGTGTGGAGAGGCAAAAGCACAACCGTTTAAAGGCAAAGCGAGAAATCAAACAGCCCCCAGGGGTTAAGTGTGATTTAATCTAGTAGGAGAGTGGCGTAGGCCTGTGCACATCCATACTTTGGATGGAGGCTTTGTAGGCGTATCGATAACCTCCGCCGCATGGAGAGAGATTGTGTTTACTGATCTGTAGCAGGAAGATTCTGTTTGTTTGGTCTCAGAAATAGTGTTGACCACACAAACATCATCCATTAATCTGTCAGTAGTTTTCTTGATTCGTCAGTTACTTGTATTATTGTATAAAATGGTGAAACGCTGAAATATGGCAATCGTTTCTTAAATGTCATCACATTATGACCTTTTCATGTTTTTAATCAACGCTCATTAGAAATGCAAAGAAAATATCCGAGAAGCTTCTATCGCAGAGTTTTTCTTTAAATTAATTATCGATCCATAATTGTTGCAGCCCTAAATACAATTTGGAACAAGCGGTTTTCTACAGATTTTAATGTAATTAGACTAAAAGAATTGTTCTAGTTCCAATGAAACGCCATCAGGAAGCAGCGTGGGCTCAAGAGTTCAGGGTGTGTTTGCTCTCCTTTCATGGCTGGAAGACGCTGCTGACTGTAATCAGTGTCTCACAGAGACTGACTGCGCAGGTGCCTAATAACCATTCAGTGATACATTTCCATCCCCCTAAAAGCAGCAAAGCCTCTCTCCTGACCCAGAATTGGCTGTTTGGCACTGACATTTTAATCCCTGCCTCCCCCATTTTTAAATAACAGTAATTGATTAAATGACTTTGGACACGGGCCACACCGTCCTTGCAGCACCAATCCTCAGTAAATATCTAAGTAAGTAAGTATGGGCCTCGTGTGTTCACACCCAGTAAAACATTTTTGACTGGAGAATTAGAGTCATGCACAGGCATAGGTATAAAAAGCAGCATTGTTAGTGAATCTAACACCAGCTTATATCTCTAATTGGCAAAGAAACAGATGTGTTTGTTTCACTGTGGGGAGTGAATTTGATGCTTGATTGTATCTGGATTGCGGTTAATGACGCATGACGTAATGCATGCCATACACAAACACATACACATACTACAAATGAGTAAAACAGCATGATTATTATGTGACTCATTATCTTCTGTGTATGTGTGTGTGTGGCAGCAGATGTACTTGAAGATCATCTCATTCTCCTTCATCAGAATCTCTGTCTGGTTCACCAGAAGTTACAGGAGCAAATTACCGCTTCACTCTATCACAGTGTTTGAAATAATCAGGTATAGATGCCAAAACTCACGTACACTACCGTTGAAAAGTTTGGGGTCATCCAGACAATTCCAGTTTTACAGCTTCTCCGATCAACAGTTTTCATGTGTGCAAACATAATTGCGCAAAGGTTGTCTAATCACCATTCACTTTTGAACATGATTAGCTAACAAAATGTAGCATTAGCACACAGGAGTGATGGTTGGTGGAAAAGGCCTCTGTAGGTGTAGGTAGATATTCCTTTAAAATCAGATGTTCACAGCTTAGAATAGTCATTGACCATGTTTAGATGAGTGTGATTCATTTAATGTTGTTGCCATTGAAAAAAAAAAAAAATCTTTTCTTTCAAAAAGGAGGACATTCCTAAGTGACCCCAAACTTTTGAACAGTAGTGTATGTGAATTCAGTTTGGTGAACAGAGTTAATTTTTTGATGAGATGAGATGAGATGCTGCTGTTTTTACACAACCAGTTATTTCCATCAGGCTAACAGCATGATGCTGTCCTCTCTTTATGAACACTGCACACACATGCAGAGCTTACTTATGTTGACGAACTGCTTGATACTTAGACTTAATTTGTTTGTGAATTGATTAGAATTTAGACTACTTATTCTTGTTTTCCCTCAATAATTTTGTACACCTTTTCACGTACACATTATCTTTGTCTCTTTATGTAGTGCCGTCTTCTCGCAGCCAATTCTGTGAATTTAATCAAACTAATCACAATCACATGGAAGTCCTTTAAACTGTATATTTTATTTAGTCATTTGTGTTTTCTCCTCGAGGTGGACAGTGCTGATTGGAGCCCAGGGATGTGAGCAGACCAATAAAGATGACCCTGTTGGCGGGCGATGGCTCTGACTATGACTACAGTGCCCTGAGCTGTGCCTCTGACACCTCTCTCAACCCACCGCCTCTTGAAGAACAGGAGGCCAGAAAGGGTGCATTCTACAACAGGGCGCAGCCTGCCCCTGACCTCAGCAGCATCCATGATGACGCACCGCTGTCTAACACCCGCAGACTCCACGCCATCATCAATGTGGGGGGTCTGCGTTACCAGTTGCCTTGGAGCACCTTAGAGGACTTCCCCCTGTCACGTCTGGGCCAGTTGCACCTCTGCAGCAGCTTTGACGAGATCATGCGTGTGTGCGATGACTACGATGTGGCCCACAATGAATTCTTCTTTGACCGCAGCCCCTGTGCTTTCCGGACCATCCTGACCTTCCTGCGGGCAGGTAAGCTGCGCTCCCTGAGGGAGATGTGCGCGCTGTCCTTCAGGGAGGAGTTGCTCTACTGGGGGGTCCCTGAGGAGAGCTTGGAGTGGTGCTGTCGCAGACGACTGCTGCAGCGCATGGAGGAGTTTAAAGCGATGGAGAGAGCTGAGGAGGAGGAGGAACTCCTGGAGGACCTGTCAGACTCAGACGGTGGTCACAGGGAGCATCTTGCAGAGTCCAGATTGAGTCGGTGCATGGGAAAGCTGAGAGACATGGTGGAGAGACCTCATTCCGGACTCCCAGGGAAGATCTTCGCCTGTCTCTCTGTGCTGTTTGTCACCATCACAGCCATCAATCTCTCCATCAGCACCATGCCTGCCATGAGGGAGGAGGAGGAGACGGTGAGTCCAACTCATTTGAACTTAATAGAACACCCAGTCATTGTAACAGACCTACCTAGTTCCTCCATAAGCAAAAGAAAAAACATTGACAAGAACCAGACTCATTCAGGTGGGCAGCCATTTGCTTCAATAATGATAGTGATCGATATGAACGTTATTATTTCTGTACTCTCTGCATCCACACGAGCCACAATCTCCCCAGCCAACATTCCTTAATGTGTTTTCATGTCAGAGAAAAAGCACAAAAGGAGACGTCTTTCCAAATTGAACCTCCTGAAATTTGGTTGGCACCTCTAGCCTGATGAAATGTTCCTAATAATGGCATGTCTTGTCTGACATGTCACCGAACGCCTCCTCACCCTGACACATGGGAGTCTACCCAGACATCTTAAGCTGTTGCTTTAATTTGTTTTGCCTCATCATGAGCACCCAGAATTTCAGGGAAACAGAGTACTTTGGCAACACACATAATTTCCCAGCAAAATCGAGTGCAAACAGGATTTTAATGATGTTTCTGCTTGAAATTGTACTTTGGTTTGGAGTTTGGTGTTTGGAGCACCCACTTCACTTTCCATTTTAGAAACAATGTTTTAGTGATACACTCAGGGACTCAAGGACCTTCACAGTGTGTAGAAAGAGTTCTACTTGTTACTACTATAACTGTGAATATAACATGCCTGTTAGAGCTCCAAGTGATTAAATAATGATATGATACAGTCTCTGCTTTTTTGGAAAATAAAAATGGCACTAAAGAAATAAAAAACTTGATCTGATGAGGATCTAACTTGTGTTCACACTTTACCGTCTCAGGGTGTCAGACATCATCTGCTTAATTAAATGTGGAAAAATGTGAAAATTTGCTGTAGGCAAAGTGTTCAGGTTTGCTGGAGTTCTCTGGAGCCCGGGTGCACAGTGGTGATGCATTCAGGCTCTGTGCGATGAGCATGTAATTTAAAACAACGGAATTCAGTTCAGTTCAAGTTTATTTCGTACATGCTGTGTTCTAAACATTTCGTTCATTCCATGCATCCAATCCCCATAGTCATGTTGAAAAGGAGCTGGGAATAAGACAGAAAAATCGTTATGTGTGTGTTATATGTGTGTGTGTGTGTGTGTATTTAACATGTACAAATGTTGTCATGCCCATTACGCAATGCAAATATATAATACTCAATATAAATACACAAGTACATTTTGTTAACAATGAGATATGTGATAGAGACAATGCAGTTAACAGAGTTTCAATACAAGGAATGAATCTGAATTGCTACGTATAGAATCTGTAGCTATGTTATAGCCTAGTTGGGCTTTTAGACAACATAAAAGATCACAGTCCTATAAAAATCCACTAGACCTTTACCCTATATAAACAACAACCTAGCTTATGTTCTTATAGCTATTTGGGTTGCCCTCAGGTATCTCAATGAAATGGCGCCCCCTCGTGATTTTAGAGTGCACTCACATGCAGATGATGAATTTTCAGTTCTTTCTCTGGCAGGGAACATGTTCACAGATGTGTTACAACATCTTCATAGTGGAGACCGTGTGCGTGGCCTGGTTCTCCCTGGAGTTCTCCCTGCGCTTCATACAAGACCGCCGCAAGCTGACCTTTCTCAGACAGCCCCTAAATCTAATAGATGTGGTCGCCATCCTGCCGTACTACATCACGCTGCTGGTGGACAGCACCTCCAAGGGGGAGAAGCGGATCGGCTCTGGCAGCAGCTACTTGGACAAAGTGGGCTTGGTGCTCCGCGTCCTGAGAGCCCTGCGGATCCTCTATGTGATGCGGCTAGCTCGCCATTCGCTGGGCCTGCAGACGCTAGGACTGACAGCACGCCGCTGCACGCGTGAGTTTGGACTGCTCCTCCTCTTCCTGTGTGTGGCCATTGCACTGTACTCCCCCCTGCTGTACTTGATTGAGAACGAAATGGCCACGACACAGGAGTTCACCAGCATCCCGGCAACTTACTGGTGGGCTGTCATCACCATGACCACAGTTGGTTACGGAGACATGGTGCCCCGGAGTATTCCGGGCCAGGTGGTGGCTTTGAGCAGCATCCTGAGCGGGATCCTCCTCATGGCCTTCCCTGTCACCTCCATCTTCCACACCTTCTCACGGTCGTATGTGGAGCTGAAGCAGGAGCAGCAGAGGCTGCTGCAGAGGAGGACACACTTCCTGCTGCGGAGCCGTATGGCCGCCCTGGGTAGCAATCTGTCCTTAGAGAGTGATATGCTCTTTCCTATTGGGTCTTCTGACGCCAGAGACATGGACGACTAAAAGCATGAAAGTGTTAGGTGAACCAGAGGGAAGGGTGTGAGAGGGAGAGAAAGAAGCTGACAAACACAGATAGGAAGTCTTCCCAGAGATGCAGCCTTTCTGTGTAGCAGTGAATGTCAGGACGGATTTCAGTGACAGGCAGAGAGAAGAGGAAAGTTAATTATCCACTTAAGTGTATTATACCCACGGTCACAGTATATCAAATTACAAATAAAACTACAAACCTAATTGCATATCATTAGGATCTTACTGAACAACCAAAGAGCAGGAAACGATCGAACAAAGTGTGTTCCCATATGTCTCAAGTCTTGTCAGCTGAACAGCTGAGGATTTAATTGCGTCTTTTAAACTTTTTGTCGTCCCCTTACTTTCTTTGAGGTCTGACAAATTCACTCAGAAATAACCATTTATTTCCGTAAAAGTCAGCCATCCGTCTCATCCTTCCTTCTTCTTTCCTTGAGTTACCGTGCTTTCATGTTTCAGGAGGTCTACGTTCTGATATATGTCCTCCAAACACAGTTATGAGATTACTTCCAGCTGCTGGGTTTAAGAGCTGCTCGGTGCTCTGCACAAGAGAAAAGATAAAAAGACAGAAAAGATAGTGAATCGGCCTGTAATTGGGTTATTGGGTTTCAAAAAAAGAATTCTGTCATAATTAGTGAGTCAAGCAGTCACGTTACTGGGGAAAATAATATTACTGTCCTGGTGTGTCGTACTCATCTTATAATACAGAAATGAAACATCATCCATCCATCCATTCATTGCAGGATTGTCGTCAGCTTGCGCTAAGCCCAGCTGACATTAAAAGAGGCAATGTCAGACAATGTAGACTGTGTCGATATGTTTTGGCCTGTGGGAGGAAGCTGGAGTACCTGGAGGAAACCCATGTTCAACCCATTAGTTCATGTTCATCCTGGCAACCCCTTTTTGATTGGAACAATCCGATGACGCTGTGCTATCTGCTTCTCGATTGTCACACTACATGTAATGAGCTGAAATACAACAACATCAACATATTAATGGCGTTCTTCTACAACTCCACTTCTGGACTGTGCTTGTAAGTACCGCGACTGCTGTGCAAAGCTGTTTTGTCTGATTTGTCTCTTTTAAAATGACATTAAACTTTCTGCGTCTTCTGTGCAGGTCCTTGTTTCATTCAGATGTTTATCTTCACTTCCACCCATGTGTGAGTGTATGTGCGTGTGTCAGAATGCACACATGGCAACTCAGAATAAATGAGGACACTGATTGGAGGAAAGTAGTGTGTGGAACCACTGGCTGCCTTATTTAAGCAGTGTGATGTGATATTTGAAAAAAAAAAAAAAAAAACACAAACCAAAACCAAATGTGACAAGCACATGTTTTGCATAATGGTATATTTATTTCAATATCTTAATAGTAATAACATATTATTCCAAACTGGCAACAGTTAGTACAGCGCTAGCCTGAAATACAACAAGACTCACCACACGAGGCTGTACCAGCCATGGCTTAACTTCAGTTCCCTACTAGAGAGCTGTGTTCAGCAGACACATTGTAATATGTCATTTAATTGGGGAAGTTCTCATAATAGCCTTTTAGTGTAAGTACAAGATTTCTGCAAGTGTTTTAACATAGAAAGAACTTATGTAAAATAGTATATTTTGCTAATACAGATCCATGCCACTTTGTGTTGACAAAATAAATCAGGAAAAGCTTTTTAGATATCTCAATAAGATTAGAGGAAAAGGCCCTAAACAAACATGACTCAGCTGACTCTGACTTTTCGGTCTCCTCATCCTCCTTCGATGGCTGCTTCAGCTTCTTTTTCTATTTGTCATTTAGCAAATAAAGCACTATTTCTACATTGGTCATGGACAATGATCAGGACCCTATCCATCACACAGTAGACAGAGTGGAGTACCTTCTCGCACACGTCGCCACAACTCTGCTGTGTTGGGACAGATACAAGAAATCTTTCCTGCCACATGCCATCACACTGTAACAGCTGAAAACTCTGGTCATAATATAGTTACAATGAACTTTATATGTTTTTACATTTTTATAATGCATGTTACACTGCTATTTACTTTATGTTGCTATTATCACTATGCGTAATGCTTCTGCTGCTGCTGCACTGCAATTTCCCATCTTGGGATTCATAAAGTCTATGTCGAAGTCCCACCTGTGTATAATCAATCAATTTGTAGGTCGATGACTCTCACTCCCAGGCAGTCAGATCATGACGCGTTTAGACCACCAGCCCAGAGCGGCTAGCTTGTTAAAAAGAGACTGTGTGAGACAAACAGCTTCCCAGCAGAGACAAACAAATGCACCGTGTAGCTGTGAAAGGAGGTTTAAGGGGCAAACAAGGGGGGTTCAAGGGAGGGGACGTGCTCAGACGGCTCAGTGCTGCAGCGATGCGCGCTGAGCGCGTTCACGGTGACAAACGAGGAGATGCGGCGGTGCGCGGCGCGCGCACGTGTAAGAGAGAGAGAGAGTTTAAAAAAAAGTGCTCGAGCACCGTCTGGGGTCTAAATGTGCACGCCACTGTTCAAGTGGTTGCAAACATTAAACTTTAAACTTCTAATTCTTAAACTTACACAAATCACTACATATACTTTGCTTTGGTTTTGTTGTGATGATCCTTTGGTGATCCAGTGAAACCACATGTCTCCACAAGAAAACAACACACAATTAAACTATTCAGTGTGTACAAAGTGTTCCTTTCATACACTTGTTTCATTATCACACCTCACTGGATCTCCTCCAAATGTGCAACTGATCAATAATATCACAACATGTCATTGAACATTGGTGTCGGTCGACAGTTAAACTAAACGTAGATGTCTGCTGATGAATATTTATCTGAAAAGAGTAGATAGCATGAAGAGGAACATTTAACACAATAATGTTAAAAGAACACGTTACAGGAGTGTTACTTCATTTCAACGGCAGGTGTCAGCATTGACTTCTGATGGGTCTGTATTCGACCAGAAAGAAGTGTTTATCTCTGATTCACTCTGGTTCGCATACATAAAACTGTATAATAAGTATTTATCCAGGGGGCAGATCAATTGATCTTCCCGACACATATGATGATTTCATCCATATCACACATGATACGGATGAAAAAAACATGAAGAGTGAAGCAGAAATCGACTGTTGGTGTTGTGTTATGGTAATATCCACCTCCCTCAGGTGAGGAGGGGAGCATGAGGGGGTCCCACGAGACACCATTGGACTAAATCAAAGGTTAATTACGCCTCAACAATCCGGCCAATCGGCGCCCGTCATTGGGCGCGTAGGCCCGCCCCTCCGCCTCTGACACACCTCGGTGTTTTGGTCTGGATCCGGTGTTTCTACCGTGAGGAGGAGCAGACTGTCCCCGCACCCAGAGCCTGTTTGTGTCTGTGAATGAGGATGTGTCCCGCGGCTGTGGACGCCCCCGAATCCCGCAGCTGAATGGGACCAGCACCGACTAACCGACGCCCCGATTCGAGGATCAGCTAGCCGCCGGTGTCCCCGGTCAGCTCCTTCATGATTTGATGAGAATCCGCCTGATCGGCACAAGAGCGACCACACCGAAATCTCCTGAACCGACGGGGTGAGTCAACTCCTTCTTCCTCTTCTTCTTCTTCTTCTTCATGCTGCACTGTGTGGACAGAGGTTCAGTTCATCACACCATGGTTGGTCCTTTTGTTTCACACCTCTGTGACCTAAATCATCAGTCCATGAAGGAACCAGACACCCCCCCCAACCCCACACACACACACCCCATGCGAAACAAACACAAATAAATACATATTCAGGAACTTGAACGCCACTTTCTGCTGCTTTAAAATATTCAAACACTTAAATTGTTTTTGAACAGAGATGATTGATGTTGGACATGGTGATTGGTGGGTTAGCAACATGCTAAATCCAGCTTTTCTTACTAATCATGTTTCAGACAGAATTCATTGTATTATTTTATCGAAATGGGAGGGGTGGGGGTGGTGGGGGTGGTTGAACATAAAGCCTTCTATGTGTTATATTGACCTGAAGTTATCCCGGTGTGTTTTTCCAAATATCTACCAACCTAGCTGTCCTTGTTCATGAAGACATTTCTAGAGTCTGAGCTTCTCCTCTGTGAGACCACATACCGTGTGGGGCCTGTTCTCATTCTGCACGTCCTTTATTTGAAGAGAAATACCAAACAAACTGAAAGTTGGCAGCTCTAGCAGCAGTCTGAGGCTTTTTATTGGCTCCCAGCTGCAGTGAGGGCATGAATATACTGTGTAACAGGTCAGCACAGGTTGAAATACTTTGCTGTTCGCCTGCTTCCTTCCAAGTGTTGCACGTTTTACTTCCTTCCAGAATCCCACACACTTCACAAACTCATCCTCACTCATATGCTGGCAATTATTCTTTCCCGCTCAACATGACTCAAATATTGACTAATGTGGTGGTAACTAATAATAGAAGGGACTCATACGTCAGAGTAATTATATAGCTGATTGATGTCCTTGAGATTCAGGCCTTCAGGCTTTCAGACTGGAAACCAGTCTGTGTACATTGTACACACCAGTCGCCTGCTGATCCAGTTCATAAGAAATTGAAACCGAGTTTTGAGTCTCCACTCCTTTCGTTTCTTAAAATGTCAGCTCATGCAAGTTATTTGTGTGAGACACGTCACCCACGAAAACCTGCTGCACCACTATCGGTGTGGCTGAGAGGTGTTTCTCAAAGTTTGTGTGTGTGTGTGTGTGTGTGCTATCTATAAGTTCTTAATCAACGTAGAAATGCTCGTTGATTATAAAGTGGTGCATAAGAATAATCCTCCGCAGATTTGCCCCGTTGCTTTGTATTTTTCTGATGGAATCAGGATATGGGGCAGCTGTCAGGCACAAACATATCTGATGGATCCTGTGTTCTTAGCTCTACATAGTCCAGATCTGGAGCCCACCAGTGCATGTGTCAGTGGTCCATTGTACTTCAGAACCAGCCAGATTTCTCCACAGAGGGGATCTAATGCTGCTTGGAATCCCATGAATGCCCCCGCAGTGAAAGCCATAGATGTTTATGTCAGCTCCAATGAGATTGGTGGAAAGTGGCTGTTGAGGCAGAGAAATTCCTGCTAATTGGCCCCCTCCAACCACCACCACATACACATGCACACACACCCATACTGAAGTGGTCTGTCTGTCAGGCTAATATACTGGTCGCGGTATCAATGAGCGTCTTGTTTCCACGACGATCCACGGCCCTGGAGAATCAGTGGCTTTAAGGCCTCCGCTTGTCTTTGTGTATCTACTCTGTGGCTACTTTGATTCAGAGTTTCCACAAAATTAATGCACAGTCCATCCGTATGAGGCCCTGGTGTACACAGAGACTTGATAATGTCACCCCAGCATGCAATCGTCTGCCACGTCCAGATCTTATACACAGAATGTAATAACAGCGTAATGACAATACAGACTAGATGTAGGACTGACAGAAGTGAGAGTGTGTAAGTAGGAGTGGTTGTTCTCTGTCAGTCGTCCCTGGTGAGCCAAAGTGATAGTGATGTGTGTGTGTTTACCTTTGGACCTTAACTGAGTGAGCTGAGCACATGAATGCTCGTATCATCAGTAGATCCAGGAAATATCTTACTTTCCTGTGGGTCAAATGATGTTGACTGAGCACTGGAGGACATTGCTGTTGTTTTGTTTTTGATACAATGAAGAGGAACTAGGTTGATGACTAGCACACTGAAAGACGGACGGCTGTAAATGAAAAGTAATACGCCTCTGCTTTGTGCAAACGTCCCATTATTCCCGTTTGGCTCTGGAGCACTTAACAAACAAAACACTTGTCGTCTGCCAGCGTCCTCCTCTCTTCAGTTTGCCAATAAAAATGTGCAATAAACTCAACTGAAATATACCAGAAAGCAGGGCGAGAGATTTGTTGATGGCTTCCTGCTGACAAAAGTCGTTGAATATTTTATGTGACACATACAAAACTTCTGTTGCTCTGGCCCAGATTCAGTGCTAATTAGTGGCCAGCTCTGTTTGAGGGCATGTGGTTCGGGCATGCGAACACCAGCCGCCACCTGTTCTCTCTATTCTTTCTCACATGTCTCACACCTCGCTCTATCCTTGTTTCTTGTTTGGGCTCTCGGTGTCAGTAGCCTAGTTTTGTGTTTCGGCGGAAGCACCTTGGCATCACCTTGTTATAGCAGCTCGTTCCACATGCTTTACATTGCTCACCATGTACCTGACGGAGAGCATGAACGTGGATCTACAGAGCTGCTCCCATACCGCCCATTGACAGCGAATGCTGACAAATGGAGCGCTCCCACACAGAGCCTTGTGCATGTCGACCGTTTGAAAGAACTATCAGATTGTTGTTTGAGACACACAAACAGAAGAGGACTTGTATCCTCCCGGGGATCGCGGGCCACTTCCTGTCCCTCTGCTCTGGGAAGGAGCCAGGGTGACACACAGGCCATGCATCTCCACTCAATCCACCCACTGTTGCTCTCTGTGGAAAAGCTATCACCCTCTTTCCCATCACTCTCTACAAGGTTCTTGTGACAGGAAAAGTGTCTTCGGCATTGAGAATGATGCCTCTATGTGTGGCTTTGTGTAGGCGCAGCTGTGCGAGCATGATGAGATGCCAGGAAGCGTTTCTGTGGCTCCTCTCAGATTTACCCTGAACGATGAAGTGCAGATCATGTCCTGGCGGGACTCTGTTCGCCTTGATCACTGTCACTGGCAGTTTTAGACTCATAGGGAGACGAGGAACATGGTGCTGAACATTGGTTCTGTACCAGAGCGCGAATAGAAAAACTAATTACACTTGTGTATCAGATGAACAAGATCTTGTTTTTCGTCTACATGTTCTTTCTTTATTTCACACTTATCACGTTAAGATGGCTCGACTGGATGAGGTTACAGTGGGTCCCTGCGTCTGGCACCTACATATACATGCTAATACAGATTAATTCACACACTCAAGTTGGAACCTAACATAAATGTGAATTCAGTCACAGCTATACAATTTATCAGTTGACGTCCTGTTGTTATTACAAACCCTGCGTAAAGAAACGTCCCATGGCCCCCTCTCTTCATCCCTGTCATTGCCAGCATCTGTTTATGTGATACTATATCTGTCATAGTTTCAGTCCATTTTTTATCAACTGGTGGGGATGTGCTTTCCCATAACCTGAGGATATTTTGTGCTGCTGTAACCATCCCCACATTTATAACTGCAAAGTCATGTTTTGACACTCCCATTATTTGTGTTTGGTCGCCCAGTACGCATAATTGTTCTTATCAGCGTTAACAAATGACTGAATCTCCCTAAAAGGTTTGTAATGTTTCACATTTTGTCTCATGAGGCAGCACAAAATTAAATCCTTCCTGTATGAATTTCCAGCTTAATTAATGGTTCAATATGTAACTCGATGCTGTCTCATATCAGACAGATCATGATACATTCTGGATGTAGGAGGCTGCTAAACAACACCAGTGACTCAGCGTTTTTTATCCAGCTGCTGTGATTCACATTCGATCTGTATATGTATTTTCAGATTTAGACCAACTCGTTTCTGATTCACTCACTTTGTTTTAGCTGTTGGTTAATGGATGTTGGTGCAAGAAGACACATCTGTTCCCCAAAAGGGCTTCATTTCAGCATCAGCCGGCTTTATTATTTATCTCTGATCTGATAGCGTGACTTTATTTTCAGGACAGTGACCTGTCTGTGTTCTCTGGTGGTCAGCGACCAGAGAACGGTTGTTACCTGTTCTGACCTCCAGGGTCACATCTGTCTGTCCTGACGGGAGGTTATTCAACCTAGTGTACAATGTGTCACACGATCCCTGAGAGTTTCCCCTTCAAATTAAAATATTTGCTTTTGTTCCATTTGGTGTTTATGAATGTTGAGCTATACCATTGAATGTTTCAAGATTTTATAAACCAGTCAAGGCACAGAATACAAGTTAGATCAAATAAAATGGGGTAAAGAACTTTACATAAAGACACAAAGAATTTACGCACAGTATGTATGATACACAGTCTATGGTGAGAACCAGAGGGTTGAACCATCGCAGTGAAACCATTTGATTATTCCTCACGTCCTGGGAACTTGGACAGATAGTTTTTATTTCTTTTGCTCGTTTTACACATACAGCTGAACCAGATAATGCTCCAAAAGACCCCCGGTGCATGTTGCACAAATAGATGCGTAATAGATGAATAATTCACACAATGAAATTAGAACATAAATAAAAAGTATTGACTATTGAGTACCACCTCAAAAAAAAAAAGGGTCCCATGTCCACTTCTTTTCCTCCAGTCCATGTGATGCAAATCTGTCATATCTTCAATCCTCAATCTGGTAGGGATGTACTCTTCCATAACCATGAAACGGCATTCTGAGAGTTATGAGTGGAGTTTAGGTATTATTTAGATTCCTGATGTCTGACCATAGGTTTGATGGTTAGGAAATTTGTTTTGTCAGAGATGGTCTTCAGAATGCTCTGTCTTCCTAGCATCCATCTGATTTAATCTCATTAAACTTTTTAAATCTGAAATTTAAAAATTTGAAACCTGGACCTACTGAAGCACCGGACTAAAAAGATGTCTCCAACAACATCACTTTCCTTTGTCTCTGTGCTGATTGCTCACCATCCGTGTTTCACATTCGGCATCACCACCCCTCTGAGTCGCATTTGAATATTGAAATCCCAACCTGCTGAACAAAGGGGTGGTTTAAAAGAGATGGAGGAAATCACACGGCTGTAGTGGGGCCTCGCCCTCCAATCTGTTATGGAAATGTCATGGCAGGGCGCAGTTATGTTTTGATGGTGAAGCGTGACACGGGCACATTTTCTAATTTCACTAGCAGTCTCTGAAGGTTGTTTCTGCATTTCTGCTGGTCTTATTTGTCTATCTCCAAGGAAGCAGAGCTCCAACGATGGAACCTTTTTTAATTTTAACCAAAGCAGTTACCGATATATTGATGCATCACATCACAGGGTTGTGCTGTTCTCCCAGCCGGAGAACGTACCATTAGTTTTTTTTCACACTTTGAATCTGCCGTCATTTGGAGTGATAACAACAGAGAAACATTCTTGGGGTAACAAAGAGTGAGCTGATAATCGCCTGCAGCATATGACACTCTCAGCGTGTATTTAATTATGTGTTGACAATGAACACGATCAAGTTTTTTTGTGCAAACTGAACAATCACAGTGTGTGCTGCGACCTTGAATCACATTCTTGTTCTCCCATTGTGTGACAGTCTTTGCTGCTTTACGCCACATTCCCTCCCTCTGACAGGCTGTGGAGGGAATGTTTCAGGCCGGTCGGTGTCTGTACCTGCTTCACGTACATTCCTGACGTGGGCTGTGTGAGCCGGAGAGAAGTTCAAACTCGCCTTGTCGTCCACTTTGCATTCCTCCGTCGTGAGTGCTGCAACCCTGGGAATGCCACACTGCACATGCCTGCACACCTGACTTGCTGCTTCACATTTAAACACGGTCGCTGCTTCAGTGTTGCTACTGCATCTATACATTGCTCTTTGATTCTGCAGTGCAGAGCTGCAGGCATTGGTGGTGAGAGGAGTCAGTCACTGCAAACTGGGTATCTGGGGAATCTCTTGGATACACACAGATCCAATCCGGCCTCTTTGATGAGGAGGGGTGAATGTTATCAGAGCAGCGGCAGTGTAAAGCTGCTCTGAAGAACATCTGCCTTTATGATCAATCCTCTGACGTGCACTTTGATGCCGCATCTTTAATATTTGAATGTGTTTCTTTCATTATTTGTTTCCTCAGTAGGAATGTTCCGGTGCCTCTCTTCAGCTCTGTAAAGCAGAACAATTTTTTTTCCCTCTGTACGTGACTAATGGCTGACACATGAGAGGAACTGAAATCCTTTATTTGTAGCATTTCTCTCTGAAAATCTCCTGAAAGGATAGAGGATATAATGTGGGGGGAAAAACAGGGCGAGAAAGGGACATTATGAGGGAGTAAGTTGTGGGGGGGTTAGTGTGCGAAACCCTTGAGGATTATCTCTTCCTTCTCCTCCCTTCCTCCATCTTGGTTCCTTCGGTCTACTCTCCACTTCTTGTTTGAACACATCAAACAAACATCATCAGTCATGGTCCACATAATGACCATATTTAGATGAGAGTAGCAGAAAATGGGGTGGGGTAGTTGATGGCAATATAAACCCCATAAACTACCACCTGGATGCTAGTCAGGATTGAGCAGATTTCTCCATCCCGTCTATTCATCGGCTTTCATACAACACAGAGGAGCACGGCGGGGTTCTATCAACACAATGCAGCGGGTCCCATCACAGCAGTCGCTGCACTGTGCATTCCACAGATGCCTCGTAGATTTTCAGGAGGAGAGATGGCCTGCTGCTGTTGGATGTATGTTTGTGTTCATCCCAAATGTACATGAGAACAGCTGAGCATCCCTGGGACATAAACCCGGGCTTTTGCTTTAACATGCACATGCATTTCATCCCAGCTATTTAATCCTCGGTTTGACACTGGCATGCGTGTTTTCATGCGTTTTCGTCCTCGGCAGACGGAACGGTGTTCAAACGGTAATCTATGACCAGAGGTTAATTTGCTGTTTTGTGAAGCCAGTGAACTGATTGGAGGAAATGACAGTAATGTCCTCTGTCTGTCGAATCTAAGCTGCGCATAACATGCCCTGTTGAGAAGGTTAGTCAATGGTCTACGTTATTGGTTTTTCCAGAGGTTGATTAGGTAACCTGCTGCTCACATTTTTGATACTTCCATTGCTACACGTCCATATTTGTACATGTGCAGTGAGAATTGCAATAAACAAATGTCTCAAATTGACCGATTAGCAGTGTTAGTGTTTTGGCAGCAGTTATGGCAGTGAAATTAGCTAGACATCTAGTCAATATAAAGCTAGGTGATGGATGAATGGCATCTTTTTTTGTAGAACCCATAGGCCTCCAATGCTTAATAATTGACTATTAAACAAAGTGCTGTTATTATAATTGATGTTTTCATTAAATGTCTTAAATGTGGATATATTTATTTCTTGGCTTCTCTTATGAATGTAACTTGATTATTTGACAAAGCAAGACATTTGATGGTTCATCATTTGACGTCATTCTGGGGTGCAGAAAGCGCTCAACGCTTTTCATCATTACATATCAGCGTCTTTTTGCAAAAGCCAGCAGATCTAAAATGGCCCAGATATTTTCTCACTGAGCCTCAAAATAACCAAAATAATTTGATGTATGTCACAGTCAGATTAGGAGCAAGGGATAACAGAAAATCCACAAACCTGCAGTTGGTGCCAGCGGTGTTTGTTGTTTGGAAGTCAACGAAAAATTCCCCTGTAAGCACCAGCTTTAAGAGAGAGTGGCCAGCTGCTTCGCTCCAGAAGCCCAGTGATGTCACAGGACTGGAAGTTCACTCGAGCCATGCAGTTTGGCAAACAGAAGATGATTTGAGCATGGGTTGCTGTTTACAAAAAGAAGTGAAGAATGCGCACATTTCTAGCTTGAATGGGGAAAAGCATGGATAAGCCTCAGAAACCCAAACCCAAAGGTCTTTATGAAACTCTTTGTCTCTCAATCTCTTTCTTCCTCTATCCCAAATACCTTGTGACACGTAATGTGGGGAGCCACTAATCTTGCTGTTTTCCTCATCAGATAGGCATGCAGGCTTTTGGCCCAGAATGTTTGTGTGCAACGAACCTACATCTGTGCGCTTTGTCGGTTTGTAGAATGCTTGGAATTGCCTCCATGGCAACGGCTGGGCTGTGTGTGTGTGTGTGGAGTGGTAAATATTGACTTCACCACCTCCCCATCACTGTGTCTGTCCGTGACTGGAACAGAGGGGGGTGGGGGGCTGGTACACACACTTCATCCAGCTATGTCCTGCCATCGGGGGCGTGTGTTTACCTTCAGACCTTCAAACATGGGGCACTTTCTGCCTTGGGCTGGTGCAAAGTGTGATTCAGTGAGCGTCCACTTTTGAAAGGAGGACAATTCTGACACAAGTTTGAAATGTCTTTGTCTTTGTAACGATCCAGGTAATATGTAACTAAAGAGTTGGATGCTAGGCAGTCGCTGAATCATGTGTGGGTGTATTTGTCAGTTGTGCAAACACATACAAGCAGCCAAGTCCTCTTTTCATGTTTGTTGAAGAAGACAAGAAATCGTGTTTCTCTCTTCTTCTCATTCAGCAGGAACAAATCTTCATGTTTTGGTTGACTCTCATTGGTTAGGTTCAAGAAAATAGTTTTTGTCTCATTTATGAAGCTCAAGAAGCTCTCATTTATTTTCTCAAGAAGGCATCTTAGGCACTATTCCTCTCCTATAACATAATTGTCAAAGATCACTGTTAAAAAATGATAACTAATCCTGGACATTGGAAAGTTAAGAAACCTACTGTTCTTTCATAACACTGCATTGCTCTCATCTCTCATCAATGAAAAATAGTCATTTTCCATAGTCCCAACAAGAAGATCTCTCTGAGGTTCTGTAAGTGTGTCACAACAAATCAGCCGAGGCTTCTTATTTTTTGATGATTTGTTATTTGGGCTATATAATGAAGAATAATTATGCAGTTATTTATTATTTGAAGAGTTATTGCTGTCCTCCGCTCTGATCCTAAAACAACAAACTCCCTTGAACTGTTTTCTTCACTTGTAGAGTTTCTATTGTTTCCCAGTCCAATTATGATAAATGAAACCGTGTGACCTCGTCCACCTTTCCAGTTGCTCTCATTAGGTGTATGATGTACACGTTGAGACACGCTGACAGGCAGTTGTGGTCGGACTGGTCGATCCTGTAATGTCCTTGCAGCCTCAGTGTTGTTTCCAGCCCCCAGATGGAATGTCATCACAGCATTTGGCGAATGCGATTAGGAAATAGATGTTGATAATCTGGACAGAACAAGCGCAAGCTGGATTATACTACGACTGGCGGCTGGTGACGCAGGAACCAAAGCCCCCCCACCCCACCCCTGTAATTACATAGAGAGTATTAAGATGAAGGAACACATCCACCAGGCAGAAGTTGAGATCACATTCGCTCGCTTGTACAGGCACATGTGCATACATTACCCCCTTAACTCTATCAGCAACCCCCCCCATCACCATGAGATGGATGTTTATCTCCTCGTCGTGCAGTGACTCAAATGGAGTTCCAGGTTGTCAGCATTTGTTTGCACTGTTCTGATTCCTAACCACAAAACGAGTTCAGCCTCCATCAATCCACTTGCTGTGTTTGATGTCACCTTATGCAAATGAACAACAGGATGTTATCTTCCTGTGATCTGTCACCTGCACAGCTCAGCAGCACAGGAATCCTGAGGAGGTTAAATATTAATTTGTCTGTTATACTCATATCATCTGCTCACTTCTGCTTTCTTTGTGTTTTGCTTTTTACCTGGTCAATGTTCGGTGCTGGATAGATCTCCTTGTATAAGAACACTCACTGGTGAAATATTAACAGACTAAACACCAGCGAGGAGCATCTCAGCATCAAATACTCCACAGCTCCATGAACAACTATAGTTCACTATTCAATATATGGCTAATGTGTTAACATTGAAAATATTCACATCAGCTGCAGTTAATGATAGCAAGCCAAAGAACTGGAGATAAAATATTTTGTTTTTTCAGATTATTCAGCTATTATTATGTAAAATGACAAATAAACTAAGAGAGTATTATAAATTATATGTCTACATATGTCACTACAATGTATAAATAGAATATATTATTAGTAATTTACTAATGATTGTGGAAAAAAATGATATATTAACAATATTGGATCCATTTGGATCCAAATAACAGAAGACTTCACAATGTCTGCAAAATTATAGAAAAATATACAGTATCATAGGTAGAGGTTAAATCTAGATAAGAGGTAAATCAAACAATTTTGACTTCTTTCACACATTAAACAAAGAAATAAATAATCTAAGCAAATATTGCAGATTTACAGATCAAATTCTGTGCCTGTGAAAGAAATAAGGAGAAATGAAGGAGCTGGTTTGTCCGTTCTGGGTGACAGGAGATGCAACACCGTGTAAAAGAACCAGTTTCTTTTGTTGTTCTAAAGCTAATGAAGTTGTTCATAGTTTCAGATTGATACACAAAAATGAATGTTTATATATGTCAATATTTCCCTCTTAATTCTACACACTGCATCTTTAATAGGGATATAACCTGATATTTCAGACTGCAGGTAGACTGTCAGAACATGTCACATCCATGTTAGACCACAGGGCAAAAGCAACAGCCTCTGCAAATTAAAGCAGTGTGTCAACTGTAGACGTTATCGGAGCATACAAGTCCAAACTCGCCTCTTCACTCGCAGCGCTTCTCCTGTGTTTGTGTCCGCTGAAGCTTCACTGGAAAATATCATCTCTGAACAGAACATCTGAAGCAGTTTGATGTCCATAGCTGTTTGATCCTTCCAGAAACATCAGTGTCCTGATCCTGTCAACGCATCAGGGATTGAAAATCTTGTTTGATGTTGTTGATTTTGTATTTAATACACAACAAAAACAATAATACGTAACATTTTGGGTGGGGGTGGGTTAGGGCAGTCCCATCAGCAACATGGACTATTCCCATGCAACCAAATCCCGAGAGACTCCAAGGATTTGGCATTCATCTTCAGATCTTATGCATAATTAAGCCCCCCCTAGCCCCCGCACGTACACACGCGCACACACACACACACACCCTGCCTTACTAAAGAGGTTCATTCAGCCCTGCAAACTAAGGCAGGAGGAAAGGCAGGATGTTCTAGCGACATTACAACTTGAGAATCTTCCTCTCTTTGCTGTGATAACGTCCACTTGGCTTCCTCTTTGCAGAGCATGACATTGTTCACTTCTCTCATTTACATGTTTCCTAACAGTGTTTTTCCAGGCTCAGACGCAGGGATTTGGCAGCCCTGGAGCAGAGGGACAATTGTCCTTGTCTTCTTTATGCCTCCTGCTGTGAGCTGACAAAGGCCCTGACTCTCAGAATTCCCCTTTTTCTTGTTTACTTTGCTAAGTCTGAATGTTCACTGTATTTGTAGGGCACAGTTTGTGGACAGACCCAATTCTATTCAACAATAACTCCCTATGATTCTGTGTATTATATAGTAACTGTGTGTATGTGTATATTCTTCCAAGGGAATAAGTGCTCAGTGGAACATGATGGTCAAAGATGCTCATGATTGCCTTGTATGGGGCTCCATAGCTCAGGGGTTAGAGCATTGGTCTTGTAAACCAGGGGTCGTGAGTTCAAATCTCACTGGGGCCTAAATGCTTAATGAAGCATCACATAAATCTATTTTGACAAATATAAATAACTGTATGGTTCAGGTTCAATTCCTAGCCTGAGCTCTTTCTATGTGGAGTTTGCGTACTCTCATCATCTCTGTGTAGGTTCTCTCCAGGTACTCTGCCTTCCTCCAAAACCATCCAACTCACTCTAAATAGCCCATAGGTGTGAATGTGATTTTGAATGGTTGTCTGTCCTTCATGTTGCCCTGTGACGAGCTGGCGACTCATCCCTTACAGATGATCCCTTACATCTGCCCGTTGACAGCTGGGATAGGGGTGACCCGTGAGTGGAAGATGAATGAATGAATGTTCCCACTTCTGTCAACAAGACCTCTTCCGTCCAGAGGCTCCTGTTAAAGACCACAGCAGTCCAGAGGAACATGATCAGTTAGCACTGGTGCTGCTCGGTGACAGGACCAATAGTGAAGCACACCAAGCGTTCAAGAAATGGCCCTGATTCAACCTGTAGAGGGCGCCACTATGTATATTTAGTGCAACGGTGATTGGGGTTTTCTTCTCTTCAGAATTGTAATTTATGTGGAAGAAGTAAGGACACATGCACTAACATGCATGACATGAGGGGAGATATTGACAGTCCGGCCTCAGTGACCTCCCCCCACCCCCGGACTTCCTCATCCTCCTTCCACCATCCCACCCAACCCAACGTGAAACAATGTTCAGGTTCTTGAGCTGCATCACTGCTTCTCTGGTTGGTCTCTCTCATACATCCACTGAAATCATTTCCACACCACGTTCCCCGCCTCACCCCCGGACACGACATGTTGTCATTCTGTTGAAGGAGAAGCACACAATGAGTAGAACCAGTGACAGCTTCAGTATTTTCCCCGGCGTGGTTAGCGAACTGTGTTCTTCTTTGTGCCACACATTTTCCACCATATGTCACTGCTTGACTGTGACTGCCAGCACGCCTGCTGGTCATTGTGTATTTGCTTCCTTTGAATGAAGCCGGCCCAAACTCCCACAGATAGATGCTAAAGCAATCAGATGAAGGCACATCAGCAGGAAGTTGAGCAGCCTGACACCACCCACATGCGCTCTGACCTCCTCCCGCTTATCAGGGTGTCTACCGAAAAAACAAACGGCCTGGGGTTCTCTATAAATTAGCATATCACAGCCGACCCCCTGTGGCTATATCTCCCCACGATAGCAGTGGTGAAATTATGTTTGGCTTAGCATAATCATATGCCCTCACTAATCTGTGATTAAAGTTACTTCGTGAGCTCAAAGCTTGAAAGGAAAAGAGGAACAGACTACAATTGGACTTTTAGTTAGAAATCCACAGAACAGTATTTACAGAACTCTGCAGCATATGAACCACAACCTGTGCATAAACGTTGATAAACCCACAAACTGTACCAAAGAAGTGGATGGACTACGTCTGAATCGAGTTAATTCATGATTTTAAGTGTATTGTAGTTTGAAGTCTTCATCACAGCATGCAGGTACTTATACTGAAGCTTCCTTCACAACAACATCTCCAGTTAAACAACTGTCATATAACAGTCAAAATGAGGCTACCAACAACCGGTGACACCATGGTGTCCCCACATTTCATACAGTCTATGAAACTGCAAGCGACAACAGCAAAGCAAAGCAAACAAAATGTTAGATCGGTTCTTTCACATCAGTGTTTATTGTCTGCCGATGGAAATTGGCAACTGTGATAATGTTATGCTGTTTCACTGCCAAATGGCCAAAAAGGGGAATTAAAGCTGCTGTCATTGATTATTAGTTTAGTAAATACTCCGAATAATTTCCCAGACTTTCCCAACTTCCTTTATCCAAAACTCACAGATACACTGAAGACACTGAAATAACACATATCTGGATTTTTTCTCAGAAACTTATTTCAAAGATTGAATTGGTTAATTTCTTTTATTCTTCTTTAATTATTTTTCCTGTCCTTAGACCTTCTTTCCCTAGACCTTCTGTCCTTGGACCCTCTGAGACACTTGAGACAAAACAACAACAAAAAAAAAAAAACCTCATGTGCTCTAATTAGGCATCGGATTTCAATTATACGTTACATCATTACCAGTAGTCAAATTCTTTGTCTTTGTCTTTCAGGACTTGCAATGGGGGGATCCAAGAGTAAGCCCAAGGATACAGGCCAACGCCCCCGCAGCCTTGATGGGAACCTCGGTTCTGGAGGCGGGTCCGGTGGCCTTCACCTCAATTCCACCCAGCAGTCCTTCACACCCACTCGCAGTCCGACTGTGGATGGAGCCCTCGGTGGCAATCAGTCAATGGGCAACAACGCAGAGCTGGCCCTCTTTGGAGGAGTGGACACCAACAATGTCACCTCTCCGAACAGAATCACACTAGCAGGTGATAACTTTGTGCTGAAAACTGCAGTCATGGGTCCTGTTTCCCACCAACCAGACACAGGCAAAAGTGGTGGATCTTGCTGGAAAGGCATGGTGTTATGATCTCTCCTGAAAATCAGCTAACACAAATGATTCAGCCAATTTATTCAAAATAATCTCTGTTTCCTAAGTAAATGGTTTGATTCATCGCCTCATCACAAAACAATGACGTGTTGCTTCTCAACATTTGATGCTTGGAATTCCTACTCACAGGACCAGGACTGTTTTTTCAGCTTCATCTACAATCAAGCAGTCTGCAGCTCTTTGATTTTAAAAAGTCTCCCTCTCCCTTGGCAGGAGGTGTGACGACCTTTGTGGCTTTGTATGACTATGAGTCACGAACAGCTTCAGATCTGTCCTTCAGGAAGGGTGAACGCCTCCAGATTGTCAACAACACGTGAGTCTAATAAAGGGGATTACTTATTGTCGTATTATTCTGATTTCTGATTCTGAATTCCCCTTGCTCTCATTCACATGTAGAAAACCCCAGATACTATTTATTTTTTTATACTACTTTTTTGTGTGCTGTTCATACAGGGGAACGTGGTTATCACTTAGCCAGCTGTTGTGAAACAACCGGGGAATCAACAGGACTCCATGTTCCTGCACAAATCTTTGCAGATTGTGAGACTGCGATCTAACCTATTTAGAGGAAAATGGGGGCTTTCTCTATGAATCAATAGAGGTGCAGTGAACCATGTATGGTGGAGTTGTACCCCCACTATCAAACTGCTGACCTAGAAGGCCAAAGCCAAGGACAATGGTGGATTATCACTGCATCTGGCCCCTTAAGCCAAAGACCTGAATCAGTAACAGGTCAAGTAGACCCAGATCCTACAGATTCTACAGATCCTACAGATCCTACAGAGATTCTGCGAAACTCACAGTCACTGTTTTTTACACAGAAGCATCGTAATGTCTCCCTTTCACAAAAGCGTAAGAGGGTGACACTTTGAGTCTGGCATACACAATATGTACCAGAAATAGTGTATAAATACAGGTGATGAGTCTTCTGTCCAGAGGGGAAGAAGCACCTGGACCTTGCTGCCTCCACAATTTGTGGTTGACATGGTTCCTTGTTCACTAGTTATGTAATGCTCTATTTATGTTTTTCATTCTTTAGCAGATCAGATGTTTTATTTTCTGCTGTTCTGCTGTTTCTGCTGTTCATAACGTGCTTCTCTTCTCCACCATTTCCCATCTCTCACCACACCGTTTCACCACAAACCATCACCTTTTTTTACAGGAGGAAGGTAAACTGCAGGTTTGTGACGATTTGCTGTGGTTGTGTGTTTGAGTCAATGTGTGTTTCAAACATCTGCAGCATCCCTTTGCACTAGAAAGGCACAAACAGCATCACTGCACAAAAAAAAACCTGTAGTCAAGTGTTACTCCTCTGAAGCTTCACAGCACTTTAAATCATCTCAGGTCGATAAACATCAGTAAACTAAAACTTTTACTGAAATTGGTCAGTCTGGTGCTGCAAAGCTACAGCAACTCACTTTTTTAAGTACCATTAAAGCCCACACCCCTCCTTCACGTTGTCATACCATCATGAGTGCATGTGTTTTGTTTCTATTCCATAACCTCTTAATATGACTTTGTAACATTAGCAATCATTGGGCTTATGTTCATCAAGCGTCTCCAGGAACCACACATGCTGTGCTGACTGTGATCTCTGTTGTTCCAGTTGGTGCAGAGCATCAATTTATTTGTGCACCGAGCGTCTTGATCAGCACAAACCCTGTTCACTCTGTTTGTACCGTGGATGTGTGTGTTGAGTGTTTTGAGCCTCTGTGACGCCCTGTGCTGTCGTTGCAGAGAAGGGGACTGGTGGCTGGCGCGATCCCTGACCACTGGCGAGAGCGGTTACATCCCCAGCAATTACGTGGCTCCGTCCGACTCCATCCAGGCAGAAGAGTAAAACATTTTTTTCTTCTCTCCTCTCTTTCATCTGTCAAGCATGTGAAGGATAAACTTGCTCCGAATTAGCACCTGAATACTCTTCATGTTCCAGTACTTCAAGGTAACCGTTTGACACTTTGGGAAACAAAGGAGGAGAAGATCCGTACCATTGACAACAGAAGCGAGTGCATACTGGAAACTTCATATAGAAAGCATATCTATGTTTCCAAGTTCAGTTTTTCAAGACACATTTAAGACACGGAGTACTATCTTTTTGAGTTTATTAAACTAGATTAATTGGATAAATTGAATTATTTTTTTCCCCCCAAACACTACCAGTATTAATATTTGATTGCAAATGATTTGACATATTTGGGTTTTATGAGTGAATGAATAAACGTCTTATTTCATGTTCCAAACTAACAGGGGTAACAGACAGTTGCAGCGTCCACCCCTATTGTCAGAAAGGAGGACATGCCATGCTAACTTCCTAAACCTAAGTCAGAGCGTCACAAAGTCGAAAGCCTAAACTTCCCTCATGATGAAGGAAGTATCTATTTAAGTGGTATTTGGGGATATGATGATCAGGGGTGTGTTACATGTAAATTTACTATTTGAAAGGGTCTGCGTCATTATATTGATAAAATTGAATAAATCTGTGTTTATTAGAGAGATGTTGCACTTCCACAGAAATAACCTATTCCCTGTTTCATTTTCCCAATATGTGACTATAAGTAATTAGACGTACTCTGATTTATGCCAGAGGGAAATTACTTAAACCCAAACATCAGAATTATCAGAATTATTATTCAAACACGCTTCAGAATTTTCCCAAAGTGTCAAACTGTAACTCCCAATAAAACAATAACTGCTTCCTTCTCTTCTTCTAGAGGTCATGCACTGCTCCGTTTGTCATGCTTAACTATACATCAAACTCATTTTCTTACCTTTGCCTCCTTCTTCTCCAGTCATCTCAGACTGACTCTAGAGTCCAGGTAAGCAGGCATCTGGAAAGCAAAGGCAAAATTTCACTTACGTTTCTGAATCTTGTTTAATTCTTCCTTTTATTCCTTTAACAAGCACCACCTTCCTGTCATCAACCAGCTCCTCCTCTGTGTTTTCTGTCTCACCTCCACCAGGTGGTACTTTGGAAAAATCACGCGCCGCGACTCAGAGAGGCTGTTGCTAAGTTTAGAGAACAGAAGAGGAACTTTTCTGGTGCGAGAGAGCGAGACCACCAAAGGTATGTTTGTAGACCCCTTACACAAAGAACTCACTTGTTCTTTAGAAAAAAAGTTTTTAATATGGAACCTGAATGTCTGATTAATTTGTCTGGACAAAGACATCAAATCCTCCATGCATCATATTTCATGAAAATAACTCAACTTGATTCTGTCACTCTGATTCTAAGAGGCACATGTTTCAGATTTTATGTCATTGTCTTTCTGTGTTGACTTTGCATGCTCTCCCCGTGTCTGTGTGTGTTCTCTTCGAGTACTCTGACTTCCAGCCACCTCCAAAAACAAAGGTTAATTAGCATGTTAGAAATTAGCATTAATGTGAGTGTGAATGGTTGTCTGTCCTTAACGTGGCCCTGTGATGAGCCGGTCACTCGTCCAGGGTGAACCCTGACGTTCACCTGTTGACAGCTGGGATCAGTTCCAGCACGGCCGTGACCCAACCAGAGCAAGCAGGAGAAGATGAATGAATGAATGTCATTGTGCGGCAGAGCATGTTAGCTGCACTTCAACCCGTAGAGTCTATTTAGTCCCCAAGTGGTTTGGGGTTTAGTTACTCTGTCAGGACATGGAGAAGTAAAGCTGGGGAAGCAATTGCTGCCACAACTTCATTTTTTTTATACAGATCAATTTCATCTGAGCCGTGTTTCATTAGAATGCACCAGTGGGAAGGAAGGGAAATCTTCCACAGTAAGACATCGGACCCCGCTGTTCACTTGTGCGTGCAACTCTGCCGTGTAAAAGCAATAGATGACAGATGAAACAGACGGATGGGGAAAAGTTGGATGTGACGCCTGTGGGACTCCGTCTGGAGGTAGTTGTGATCGGCAGCTGCAGTGTAGTCCCTGTGGGTTTCAGCTGTGTGTGTGTGTGTGTGTGAGTGACAGAGAGAGAGAGAGATTTGTGTTCACTGGCGCAGCATGGTTCCTACCAGGATATGGATATAGTGGATGCTGTGCATGGAATGAGAAAGGGGACAGGGTGGGGATGTTGGAGAGAATGCAAGGCTGAGTAGGAGCAGTCTGGAGGCGCCGGGTGAGTAGACAGAATTAGGTCAGTGTGGAGCTGAGGACGTACATCCATGGGCCATATCGCCCCATTTAAACATTCAGGGATGGGGGAGGCGTTGCCGTGGGGGTCATCGTGATTCAGCTTCTTTAGTTAAATAAGGTCGCCCTCTGGTGGAGACCTGAGCACAACATCTGAGAAAGTTTTATCCAATTCCTCTTCATCCAACCATTTTATAGATCGTGGCACAGTTATATGATGGGCTCATTAGGAAAATACTCGCCTCTCACCCCCTGCACGTCTCACTGGATATCAAACTAGTATCCACTTTCTCCAGGAGAGACAATGCTGAAGTCACTAAGGAGTAAGGACACCCCAAGATAGTGTTCATCACTACTTCACTCAACATGATACATCATGCAATATTATTGATCAGTATTATAACTCATATACAGTACTGTGTTTTCTATCAAATATTAATCACATATGTACTGTCTTGTGCACTTTGTTTTTTACTCTCGCTCACATGTTCTGTAACTATGTTATTATTACGTCATAATGAAATTGAGGTCGGTCTCTCCTCTGATTCCTCCCGCATCATGTCTCTCCAGGTGCCTACTGTCTGTCCGTGCTGGACTACGACAACACCAAAGGGCTGAATGTGAAGCATTACAAGATCAGGAAGTTGGACAGTGGCGGCTTCTACATCACATCACGCACGCAGTTCAGCACCCTGCAGCAGCTGGTCAATCACTATCGCAGTGAGTTCAGTAGAAAGATGAACCACAGTTGAGGCAGTTATGGTTCAGCTTCAGCTTCACCACATGTCCTCTCTTGTTTCTCCAGAACATGCTGACGGCCTGTGCCACAGTCTGACTGACATTTGTCCCGTGATGAAGCCTCAGACTCAGGGCTTATCCAAGGATGCCTGGGAGATCCCCAGAGAGTCTCTTCGACTGGACCTCAAGCTTGGACAGGGCTGCTTTGGAGAAGTTTGGATGGGTAAGTCATGGCGCTTTCACCAAATTGTTGAGCAACAGGAATATAATTCAAGAAAGGCCTATGGTGGAAACATTGTGCAAAACCTTTTAAAAAAGCATAGCTAGTGTAGAAGAAGATAACACTTGAAGACAACGCACATTGTTGCTGTTGTAGTTTTGGAAAAGCAATGTGATTGAAATGACTTGGATCCAGCTCACATCTGTGTACGCTGCTCTTACTATCCCATATAATACTTACTTTTTTAATATACAAATGTCTGTTAGCTGGATTCCACTAACACTACCTCATAACCTGCAGTGGTGTAGCGTCCTTTTGAAAAAGTAGTTAGTAGCGCCCTCAATAGGTTGAAATGGCTGTTTGTCTTGAATTTGCTGTGACCGGTGGTGAATTACTGTGCACCAGCAATTATAAAAGCTGTATGTCCTGCACTGCAGAAGGTTCATGTTCTGGACCATCATAGCATGTTGTTCTCAAAATGGTTAAATCAGAAGACAACCTCTCATTTAAAGGTCATTTTGCTGTGGGGTTTATGCTTGTGAAGAAATGTGGAGTTGCAGGTGATTTTATGTTGGTTCATCTCTACCGACTGATAACCCTCTTTGATTGTTTGGTAGGAACATGGAATGGTACGACACGAGTGGCAATCAAGACTCTGAAGCCTGGCACCATGTCCCCAGAGGCCTTCCTGCAGGAAGCCCAGGTCATGAAGAAACTGAGACATGAAAAGCTAGTTCAACTTTACGCTGTGGTGTCTGAAGAACCAATCTACATCGTCACTGAGTACATGGGACAAGGTGAAACAGAAACAAAAAAAAAAAGTTTATTCATGGTTAAAAGTACTTCATGAGCTTGTTAAGCAGCATTTGACCTTTACCTGATGAAATGTTTCCAGGTTTTTGTTGGTAAAATTAATTAATTAACAGGAGATTTTAAAGCATCACATATCTGAATGTGAACTAAAAGTCTTTTCACACTAACGTGTCATGTTTACCGTGTAACAGGTAGCTTATTAGACTTCCTCAAAGGTGACATGGGTAAAATGCTCCGCCTACCTCAGCTGGTGGATATGGCATCCCAGGTCAGTTCACTTCACTTTTTGTCAATCCTGTTTATGAATGCACGAATGAATGAAGTCTGTTCAAGACATGTAATGTCAGGGAAGTTAGGTTGTATCGTAAAAGCTTTGTCATAAAAGTCACCATCACTGATTTGTAGTTGGTACACACTCTGTATGTGTACGAGCCAGGAAAATGCACATTTTAAGAGCTTTGGCCACGAAATGATTGAAAAGACCAGCTGATGACAGAAGACAACATTAAATCTAAATGTCAAGTTTGTAGAATCAGGGTTTGTGTTCATGAACACGCACAGGTCTGGTTATATAAGATCATAAATGTGTGTTAAGAGTGTTAAGATTTGCGCTGAAATGAAATTGGATGAGTACAATAGAACTGATGGGTTGCAACAGTTGAGCTGGTTCTTGTCTGCTCAAGTTACCTTTTCAGTAGGTCATGGAAATGCAACTTTTTAGTCAGTGAAGGTCAGGGAATTTGTAACTGTGAGACAATCACAGCAATGTGCCTCTCTCTCAGATTGCTTCAGGGATGGCGTATGTGGAGAGGATGAACTATGTACACAGAGACCTCAGAGCGGCCAACATCCTTGTGGGTGACAACCTTGTGTGCAAAGTGGCCGATTTTGGTCTGGCTCGCCTCATCGAGGATAATGAATATACTGCCAGGCAAGGTAGGAGCACCAGAAAACTATCTAGTTCTTGCCCATGTCGGTCTCTCTTTAACAAACCTGTTTTGCAGGAGCCAAGTTCCCCATCAAGTGGACGGCTCCGGAAGCTGCTCTGTATGGACGCTTCACCATTAAATCTGATGTCTGGTCCTTTGGGATCCTGCTAACTGAACTTGCCACCAAAGGCAGAGTGCCCTATCCAGGTGAGGAACATTTAAGGATTCCAACTCTTTACCTTTCCTAAAAAATGACACTGATGCAAATTTTGTGTTTTGCTTCCCTGTTGTTGTAGGAATGGTGAACCGGGAGGTGCTTGACCAGGTGGAGCGTGGCTACAGGATGCCGTGCCCAGCCGAGTGCCCTGAGTCGATGCACGAGCTGATGCTGACCTGCTGGAGGAAAGAGCCAGAGGAGAGACCGACCTTTGAGTACCTACAGGGCTTCCTTGAAGACTACTTCACATCCACAGAGCCTCAGTACCAGCCAGGAGAGAACCTGTAACCACAAACATGAACACCCACCTGCCAGTTTATTAGGTACACCCAATATTACACTGTTACACTGCTGCAGTAGGTCACAGAAGTCCTGCACAAATACTAACATTACTTTCACAATAGCGTGGTGTAGTTTTCACCTTGTGAGACTGTCATAAAGGCCAAATGTGCTTCAGAAGAATCATACTTTAGCAGAAACTTCCCCATTGACTGTTGTACTTTGAGTGCTTTTGTCACTGATTTAAGCATCAGAACTTCTGGTCAGTTTGCGCGTTGGGTCATCTGCTACTCCATCTTTGATTAGTGAGTCCTGCAATATTTACAGCAGATTTCAGAGTACTCGTGGGTCAGAACATTGTGGCAGCTGGTTCGAATGGACTGCAGGATGTCTGAGTGAAGTTTTGATTTTGGTACACGATAGTAGAACCCTAAAATTACAGCCCCCTCCAATAAATCACCAGACAGATTCATATTCTCCTGCATTAGTTTTATCTAATAAACTGACAGTGACTCTATGTGCCAGGCATATGCAAAACTCAATATGTGCATCTACTCTTGTGTGCATGGACCTGTGTGTTTGTGTGTGTGTGTGTGTGTGTGTGTGTACAGTGTAACGGGGTAGAAAACATTGTGGTACAGTCAGTAACTGTCTGGCAGTTAGTTAGTTAGTTAGTCAGCGGGCTTCCGAAGTCACCCTCTCCATTGAGATGTGGATGGAGCAATTCATCTGTGGTATGAGTTCTAGATTCATCACACCCTACATGACGGTGTGCCACATCCGTGTGTGTGTGTGTGTGTGTGTGGCACAGATACACATTCTACACTACATGAACTTTCCCTACGATTGATCTTGTTGGAATTGAGGAATTCCATTGAGGAACCTAGAACGACTGCTGGATACGAGCGCTGCCCTGCTGAAAGTCAAAATGTTGAGCACATTCTCTGTGGGATTCACACGTCTACTCTAACCCTGTCTTCCATTTTTGTAACACAGATGAAAATCAGGCAATAATGCACCAGAACATCATGGATGTTTCATTTGCTGTCCTGCTATTAAACCTGGTTCAACTGGATAATTTTATGTGGAATATTACACACCATTGTGCAAGGGTGCAGTTCACTGACCGCTGTGGGGCTTCGTCACACTTGAGTGTGCCGCATCATCGCTCGAGAGCAGAAGAGGCAGTCGCTCACTCGATGTATATTTTCTAATTTTTTCCTGGCTGCTGATGACTGATCGTCTCAGGATGGAGGAGATGATAACTCTGCTGCAAGGATTTTTGTGCCAATGAAAATCATTTTGTACTCTCTTCTACTGTGTAAAAAAGGGTATTTTATTACTCTTATACATTTCTTACAATGGAATTGTAAAAGCAGAGATTCTTTTCTCATCAACGGATAATCCACTGTTTTGAGATCCTGCGCCTATGTACAGCACCAACGGACAGCATATTTTCAAGGTGCTGATCTGGTTTCAAGCATTTAAATTAAAATGAGATTAATCTTTTTGTGTCTCCTTTCAATTCCGACCAGTTACCAAATTAACTTCTATTATTAGACAGTATTTCCCTTCTTTGTGTATTTTTTAATTTCAATCATACACTGGAGATAATGCTCATTAATATTATGCCTCCCCCAGCCTGTAGGGGGCAGGCCAGAGCGCCTTCCCAAACAACAGCATGCATCTGAAATAATTTCGCATCTTGAAACATAAATGTAAATATCCTTTATGTTGATATTTTGTATATATCATCTTCATAATTTATTCCTTTTGAAATAACCCAGTTGTTATTTTTCTCTCATTGTTTGAACTTCCTATGGTACTTTAATGGGTTGAACAGCATCCTAACATGATATTCACCTACGTTTATTTGTGCACGTATATCTGTGTATTGGTTGTACATTTTACAACTTGGTGGAATTCGTAAAGAACTGCTCACCTAAAAACTCAGCACCCCCAAAACCCCACCAATGCTGATCAACCACCAGCATAAATCATGTTTACATCATACGAAGCTTTCTATCAATCAGGTGCTGCTTTTGGACTCTGGTATATACCATGTGCATCTTTTGCAGTAAGAGCGGCTTCTGCAGCAAGCTTGTTTTTTTAATCTAGCACTCAGAGAGCATGAGCCTCCAACAAATCCAAAAAAATATGTGTTTCACTATGTTGAGTGAAATTGCCTCAAAATATGTAGTATGTGGTTACTTCCTTGGCTAATGCTTCATGACTCCTAAAACTTGGTCGTTTCTGGGTACAAACACAAACTGACGGTGATAGGACATGACCTCCTAGGCAGAGCTGTTGAAGCACTACTAATTGGGATGACGTGACACCATTCAGAGGAGGATCAAACTGCCATGGATGGAGGATCTGTAGTGTTTACTGTGTCCTGTGGACACGGGCTGAGCACTGTTTCCTTCTTGTCCTGCTTTATTGAATGTTTATGAGCAAAAATATTGGAAAAGGTGCATGTCAAAAGGTCATGGGGCCTGAATGCAGCCTGCTATCCAGCTAAGGCCGTGTGGGGGTTCTGAGGCTCTCCTTTCTGTCTATGCAGATATTTGTTGATCTGTGATATTCCCCCATTATTTCTACTGTATTCTTTGGGATTTTCTGATAAATATCCTTTGATAAAACCTGCTGAATATTGTTTAAATTTTAAAGTAAATTTGAATAAAATTTGTATATTGCCTAGTGCGTATGGTTGACTGAATCCATTGTGTTTGTGTGCTTTGTAAACATTCACCTGAGTAAATTAAGTGTCATCACCAGTTATACAATAATTTCTCATAAACAATTACAATAATTACTACCATCATAAATGCACTCATGTACACATTCTTAGAAATGATCTCTGACTAGAGAAAAAAATGATTAAAAGGAAATAATATCATATATAATAATAATAATACAATAATATAATATTAGTATTACAATACAACCACGATTACACACATTTACATTAAAATTACTTACAACAATCATGAAAACAACACACACACTTCGCTTCAAACACAACCCGCCTGTCACGTGCGTTGGTACCAGAAGGTCCCGGAAGAGGCTCGGCTCGTGCAGTGCGACCATCGCGAGGCGCAGGTGAGGCGACCGGCCGGCGCACGTTCGCTCTCTTTACCTGTAAACCAGGAAAAGCGGGAACATGGACCGGTGGACATCGACAGGCTGGACCTCAGTGGACTAACCCGAACTAACTAACTTACTAACCAACCAACCGACCCACGGAGAGCAGGTTGGTGGTCATGTCTAGGTGTTTTGTCTCGTCGTGGGAGTTTGTGAAGTGTCGCTGAGTTTTCGCCCCTGCTGCTTCTGCTTCCCTGTCAAACTCGTGGAATCCGGACTGTAGCTTCGTGTTTGTTTCTCTCTCACGCTCTCTGCCAGCACTTCATTAGTTTCCGACCTTTGTGAGGTACGACGGCCGCGGAGGCAGAGAACTTGAGGAAATGACATCTCTCTCACTCTTTCTCTTTGTGTGTGACGTTTGGATTGATACATACACACACACACACATATACAGACACACACACACACACACACACACACACACACACACACAGACACACACACACACACACACACACACACACATACAGACACACACACATACACATACACATATACAGACACACACACACACACACATATACAGACACACACACACACACACACACACACACACACACACACACACACACACACACACACAAGTAAAAAGGTGGGTCAATCCAGTCCAAGCCACTAAAATCAGGTCAATGTTTTGTTAAAGCCTTGTGAGTCTCCTGTCTGATCTTGTAACATTCCTGTATCTGTCTGTGTGTGTGTGTGTGTGTGAGAGACTTTGCAAGCACTACTTTAATGTGTTTTTTTCAGCTGCAGAATGGAAAAGGCGAGAGAAAATAGCTCAGAGTATAAATACAACAACCAGATGAAAGTCTGATCATCAGACTTATTTTTAGCTTGTTCTAGTGACTATGGAACCAAATCTTACCTGGTTCCGCTCTAGTAGGAAACCAGTACTCAGGCCAGCGTGTTAGGATGCAGTCGTCCTTCGTGTTCTACTTTGAGGTCAAAGGTCATATGTTTGTGAATTCAATGAAGAATTAATAAATAGAATTGGGGATAGCTGTAGTTTGCATTGAGTCACGACATTTTTAGACGTTTAGACTCACGCATATTCCAGTGATCTGGGACTGTAATTACAACCTGTGTGTCAGGAGCTGCTGCTGCAGGGAGTGTTTGTACGGTTATTCTCATGAAACTCTCTGCTTTATTTACAGGAAGGTGCATTTAGGGATGTCGGGATTAACCGTATTTCCAATTAATCGCAATGATGAAAGTCATTGTGGGTTAACTTTAAGGATTTAGTTTTTTGAAGGATTTATCTATATTTCTCTATATTATTTATGTATATATAATAATCACGGTATCTCATAATACTTGCTATGACGTCATTGACTTCGGAGATGCGGAGATAGTTGAGGTAGTGACGTACCGGAGCACCACCTGCATGTTGTCTAATGAATAGTAGAATGACTTCCTTGATGAGACAGAGGAAAGCAGTTTGCCACCATAGTTTCCTCCAAATACACGTATGAAGTCGTCCCATGGGATCTTCACGGCTGTCCCTCTGTGTAATAATAAGTCATTATTTCATATTTAAGACCATGAACGATGATTGTTGCTGTACGTTCACGGGCACACTTTTTCAGGCAGTAGAGAGCGACAGCGTCATACGTCATTGGTCACATGCCTTTTTTCACAACAAAGCAGCGTTGAAGTAGTGTTTCACAGGAAATGCTGCTCTTAGACTTAGAAGCTTGTATCAGAGCATCAGTGTCGGACGGCCATAACCACAACATATGTCATCAACACAAGCCTTGATAAGAACTTCACAAAAATCTTGCACAATTACTTGACACATCCTTCGACGCCTCCACACGGAAGGACACGTTGCTAATACTATTTTGGTTCTGACGGGTGTATGATAATTTCCCTTGAAATACAATAATTTTGAGTCTCTGGTATGATAATCCTACATTTCCCACTTGGCAGCACTGAGCATCTTGTACATTCAACACACATCTTCAAGTGTGATGTTGACTTAAAAGATTAGTCACCTGAAGAAACAGGTCGAAGCTACATGAGGCAAACAATTTGTCGACATTAGCAGAGACAGGTTTAATTCTTAACTGAATGTAACATTAACAACTAATGTCCCTCCCTTCACGTTCTCTAAATTAGTGTTCGTCAAACTTCACTCGTCAGTTGTTACTGACAGCGGTGACCACTCATTCACAGTCAGAGGAAACTTTATTGACTCTGGCTGGAAAAGTGACATTTCTCATTTAAGACAAACAGACTGAAGTAATCGAATGGTTGCCACAGTATGACATATCAATATCAATACACCAATATTCAGGTTGATTTCTTTTTGCATAAGTCATACGAGGATTTATTTATCTTTATGCATTTCTAGACACAAACATAACAGATTTATTTCATTTATATTCATCTATAATAAATCTACCATAATGTCTTAAAAATTCTATTTTTTATACCAACTTACAAAGAGTAATGTGTTGGACTCCTGCTCTCAGATGGGGAAACTGTCCTGAAAATGATTTGATGACCAGTTGTGTTTATATACCATATATGTGACAGTTAAGTACTTAAGTATAAGTACTTCAAATCCTGAGAATATCATTATAATACTCAAATTAGCCACTTATGTGTTTAAGAGTTGGAACAGAACAGCCAACGGATCTTCCAGTCTGAACATGAGGAACATGGCGTGTGCTTAAGTTTCCATGACACTGTGTGTGCGTTCACTGAAACTAATGGCCGGCAAACATCCTGAGGCTGCTTCAGAGCATGAATGACACATCAGATACTGCTGTGCCGAAGAGGCCGTAAAAAGAAAAACCCACACAAAGATAGAGGAAACTGCTAATGACTCAGCTACCAGGTGATAAAGACGTCTTCTGTTGAAACATCTGGACCAGCATTAGCAGAGCATGAGGAGGGGACTTCCCACTGCTCAGGCAGAAGATGATTGGATTACTCCTCCAAATGTTCCTTGTAACCTTTGATCGTTGCCAGTAAACTAGTGCCAGAGCACTTCCAAACAGGAAGTCATAGTTCTCTAACTGTTTTCTCTCACAGTTCATCTCCACGATGGCGAGCCCGGACCCTGTCAACCCTTCGCATGCTGCATTCAACCTCTTCATCCAAGCCCAGAGCTGTAAGGATGTGCAGCACCACTTCAGCAAACTCTGTAAGGAGATGGACATCGATCCGAAGGACTTCAGGGGCTTTTATGGAAAACTGAAAGAAAGGCTGAACTACTGGAAGGCCAAAGCTCTGTGGGCGAAGCTGGACAAACGGGCCGCTCACCCAGATTACCAGCAAAGGAAAGCCTGCAGCAACAATAAGGTGATTCTCTAATAGACTGGTCTCAACGGTTGTAGCTGGGAGATGACAGGCACCTTTTTACCTCTACCTGAGCGGTTATATTTTGGTTTCGTTTCTCTGTCTGTCTGTCTGCAAAATATTTTTAAAAGTAAAAAATGAGCTGGTTCTCTTCTTATTTCTTTCCATGCTGCCCGATAAATGTTGTCATCATTCATGTGTAAGAAATGCTGATAAATATGTGGAGACACGATCAAACCTTGAACATGACATATTCACCTATTAAATACATGGACAAAGAAATGTAGTTTGTTTATATAGTGGAGATAGTCTGTGAAGTTTTCTGGTTCTTTTCTGGTTTTAAATTAACATATCATATACGTAATTATTAATTATCAATGTGATCAATTTGACTCTGAACATTCTCACACCGTGCCCGTCCTTTCTCTTTCCCATCATCCGGTGTTGTGTTTTCTGATTGCCTCTTTGTCCCACACAGTGCCTCGTGTTGGGAGCCGGGCCGTGCGGTCTGAGAGTGGCCATCGAATTGTCCCTGCTGGGGGCTCAGGTGGTGGTGCTGGAGAAGAGAGAGGATTTCTCCAGGAACAACGTCCTCCACCTGTGGCCCTTCGCCATCTGTGACCTGCGGGGGCTTGGCGCCAAGAAGTTCTACGGAAAATTCTGCACCGGTTCACTGGATCACATCAGTGAGTGGGCGGCAAATGAATGTCGCTATTGTTATGAATGGTATTGTGGGAAATTGGCATGGAAGGAAGTCTCTCTGTATCGGGTAGACGAGGGACAGTTGAAACTTTAGTGTAGGAACAAAATTGAAACATGGACTTAAATACTAATAGAAGTTTAAAATATACATCATCAAAAATGAAAATGTGATTTTTCATTCATGTTATTGTAACCAGACAAATCCAATTGAAATAACGTAAATCACAGAGCATTTGCAGCCTGAGCTTATTATAAACAGACACAGATGACTTAAGCATTTGTTTGCTTTATTATTTTAAACTCATGTTTGCATTTGACTTCATATTAACTCACTTTTACTCCCTGAAGCAGCAGCCCATCGCCTCATGCAGATACAGCTGACACTGTTGACACTTTAGCCATTTGTAATTTTAACTAACAAATACAAGAAGCTTGTGAGCATGTGTCATCGCTCCATCTGGTCTCTGATTGGAGGAAGTGAAGCTTCAGCGACTCTTTTTAGTCTATCCTGGTGTTGTCACACTGATTTTTTTTTTTTTTACCACTATAGGACCTTTTATTTTGTTACAATTTTCATTAATCACATTTTCATTAGAATGGTTAGTTGATAGAATAAGACATCCCTTGAGTTTGGAAAACACTGATCTACCTTTTCTGACATTTAATAGATCAAAAAAACACCTAATGGAATGTTTAAGAAAATATTAACAGGACCCATTCCATAAATCTGGTTTAGTTGGTTTAGGTTAGTTTGTTTGTCCTGAAATGAGAAAAACAAACACAAAGAGGATTTTCACTAAACCCAGGTCTAGATGCATTTCTGTTCCTTATGGCGATAATATGATGATGATGATGATTTGATAAGCCATCAGTTTGTGTTGCCGATGTTTGCAGGCATCCGCCAGCTGCAGTTGATTCTGCTGAAAGTAGCGCTTCTCCTTGGGGTGGAGGTTCACACCGGAGTGGTGTACCAGGGTTTGAGCGAGCCCTCAGGAGAAACCGGTACGTCTGGTCAGCAGAGAGAAGCTTCATTTTACTCAACTAAAGACCACGTGGTTTCTGAAACGGTCGTGTGTAAACGTATAAAATCTGCACAGGAAACATTACAATTTGTGTCTGGCAGGATGGACAGCCAAGCTGCAGCCTGGGACTCATCCTGCTTCCACTTTTCAGTTTGACGTTTTCATCTCAGCAGGCGGAGGCAGGTTCGTCCCTGATGGTGAGACATGTACGCTTGAATCACACCTCTGCCCACGCAAAAGGCTGCAATTAGAAATGTTGCAAAACTTTATCTTTTCCGCATCGCAAATAAACACTGAAAATAACTAAACGTCCTAGGGCTGGGTGATTATGGACCAAAAGTCATAATATAATATAGATATATTTAAGCTGAATATTTATATAGGATTTATTAGGGCTAGGCGATATGTCGATATTTGTAATATATTGCTATATTTTTTAAAAGACATATGGAATTTGACTATATTGCAAATATCGATATAGTTCAAATTTCTGCTGTGATCCGCTCCAGCTGCCTCCTCCTCTTCATGATCAGAGGAGACTGTGTTTAACAGTGTGTGTTTAACACATCAGCCGTGATAAATGAGAATGCAATAAGGAATAAAGAACTGGATCGCTATCCCCGGTAGACCTGTCGGTAGACTCCTATGTCAAAGGTAACGCTTGGGACGGCCCTCTGTCTGTAGTGACCAATCAGAGGCCGGTACTTTTTAGAGACCTATCAGAGGCCTTTTACTCTGCAATGTGACATGTTTACCACCTGGAACTAATGGTTCTATCACCAGTGGAAATGCAAAAACGTTGAACAAATCTAGATATTTTACTCTGGATATTTTTTCCGCAAAGTGAGATCAAATGCTCAGTCAACATCAAATCCAGTTATGATATGTCACTAGTAGTTTTATTAAAACCGGCTACAGTGAAGAGTTGGAAAATCAAATGAATAAACATTATGCTGGTTTCTCCTTATGGTTCATGAATAAATATTCAGCTCATCTCACTTTTTCTGTGGCAAAATCTACAAACAGTCACAACGTGACCATAGTTTGTGTCGGAGTTTTGACAGTTTTTGTTTTCTGCCCCTGAAATTAAGAGGAGGGGCGGGAGAAGCGGGGGGAGTCCAATTCCATATCCCATTTAAAAATACATTGATATTTTTTTAATGATATATCGCCCAGCCCTAAAACGTCCTGCAACTTTCTCTTCCTCTCAGGGTTTAAACACAAAGAGCTACGAGGCAAACTGGCGATCGGCATCACTGCCAATTTCATCAACAGAAACACAGCAGCTGAGGCTCAAGTGGCAGAGATCAGCGGCGTGGCCCGAATCTACAACCAGAAGTTCTTCCAGGACCTGCACACACAGACTGGTAAGGGAAAATGGCATCTACATCCACAGAGAAGCAGCTTTCCGGGTTTGTGTTAAATACTGAAGTGAGCAAAACATTTACAGTCTCGTCTTTCCTGGAATAATATGCAGTTGTTACCGTCCTGTGTGTAAGGCAATAGAGTGAGGTGTGAGGGTCCAGTGCAGCTGCTGAGTTATTTTATTAAATTCATAAACTCCCTCCAGTGAAAATTAACAGGCAGGGATATATCACACCTGAAGAAAAACATGATGTATTTTCTTCTCATTCTGACGCACACACACACACACACTCTTTATCTCCTCACACCCTTCCTTCTCTCTCTCCACTCTCCCTGCCAGGCATTGATTTGGAGAATATTGTCTACTACAAAGATGACACCCACTACTTTGTCATGACTGCCAAGAAGAAGAGCTTGCTGAAGAAGGGGGTCATTAAACAGGTGAGAACATCACATCCATTACCAGCAGAACGTGTGATTCTTTTTGGCAGCAGCTGCATCTGTGACCAGTGAAGAAGAGATGGATGAAATGAATGTTTGTCCATCACCTCGACTCTCTGCAGCCTGACAACTACTGTACCTTGTGTCCGTAGGACTGTAGTGACGCTGAAGATCTCCTGGCTCCTGCAAATGTGGATCACGAGGCTCTGTGCCGCTACGCCAGCGATGCTGCACGATTCTCCACAGGTGGCCAACTGCCTGACCTGCAGTTTGTTCAGAACCATGTGGGTCAGCCAGACGTGGCCATGTTTGACTTCACCTGCATGAACCGGGCTGAGAATGCCTCACTAGTGAAGGAGAGGAGGGGCAGGAAGTTGTTGATGGGTCTTGTTGGAGACTGTCTGGTGGAGGTAACACACTTTAGTTTCTATTGATGAAGGCTATTGGCAGGTTTTTCATACTTACAGTAACCTATTTTATCCCACAAATGAATCATCCTCCAAACATTTCAACACTGAAATGTAATATTTCAGCTAAATGAGGAAACAATTTAATTTATTCAAGATCCGTCTGTCATCATCAACAGGAACTGTTGGTTCACTGCAACACTGTCGACGTAGGGGATGGATATGATTGTCTACATGACGTTGAATTAACATCTACCTGACTTTTGCACAACACTTCTAAAGAGTGTGTGTGGGGTGGTGTAACCACTTATGAGACAGGAAGTGTGCAACATTGGTGAACTCCAACTGGTGCAGTTCAGAATGAATGTTTCAGTGGTAAACTGTCATAATTTGATTTGGAGTAACAACAGTGTGTTCCTACAACAGTGGGTGTAGAAAGAAGTAGAAGAGAAATGGTTTTGTTCTTTTCAGTTCATAAGACTGAACAGAGCAACCTGTTTTTTTCTTTCTCAACACACAATAAATAATTTCTTTCAACTCTCATGTCTCATTACAGGCAGATTGAATAATTTAGTGTTTTTTTCCTGTTTTCTTTTCCTCCCTCCACACTAATAAATAACCTTCCTGAAATTGTCTATTTAGCCACATAAAACAGACATTTACTTTTATCGATTTCACAATGAAATGTACTTTCGACTAATAACGTAAAGCCTCTGTTAGAGCTCTTTTTTATCAGTCAATGATGTCGTCTTCAGAGCGATTGTCATGAAATAATCACGAATTGTCTCTCTGCAGCCTTTCTGGCCTTTGGGGACGGGTATCGCACGAGGGTTTCTAGCAGCGTTCGACACGGCGTGGATGGTGAGGAGCTGGGGCATGGGCGTCCCCCATCTGAAGGTGCTGGCTGAGCGGTGAGTCACATCGGTGACACAAACAAAGACAATGTAGATTGTCTCATTTCATCATTAAGAAGAGGTGATCAGCACAGCCACTTTCAATATCGCACTAATTTCAAAATGACACATGGTTCTTTTGCCAGAAATGCCAGTGAATCCTCATTCTGAAAATAAGAACATTCTGGTTTGAAACTTTTTCCCTGAGTTGCCAACGAGTGCTTTGTCTCAAAGACTGAAAACAGTGACTCTGTACAGGACATGTGGAGAATAAAAAATTAATCTTGACCCAGTGTGATATGATTAAAAGTTCATTTCATATTCGCATGACTGAGCTCAACATCATTATTTATTGAGTTTTGTGTGCGTCCCACACTTTTCACACTCTAAACTGTCATCATCTAGCTACAACGGACATACAGTTCAAACACCTGAGCAGCACGTTTCTAACCTGAATGTTTGGAAATGAAGTGCTCCTTCTCATTCAGTCCACACATCCTGGGCAACTGGGGTCCTGCTCATACCACATTTTTCCTGCATATATCTCCTGTTCTCAACCAGAACTTCCCTCTTGCTTTGTGATAAAATGTACAGGGAAAGTATCTATCAGCTACTGTCCCAGACCACACCAGAGAACACCAGCAAGAACTACGCCGGCTACAGCCTCGACCCCAGAACACGCTACAGCAGAGTCAACTCCTCGTCCATCCAGACCAACCAGGTCAGAACTGTTCTCCTTCAGTGCTCAGAGTCAGTAAACCTACACAGTTGCACATCAGCTCTTACTCTATTTTACTCAGGTGCAGCACCTGTATGACACTGATAAGTCCAACCCATCGAGCAAGAAACTGAAGAACAGGTGGTCTCACATGCGCCAAGGTTAGCTGTAAAGTAAACACTTTTTCTGTTCTGGTTAGTCTCTGACTGTAATTGTATCTGCGTCCAGCATCATTAATTCAGTTGTACCTTGTTTACACATCACTAATGAACGCTGAACGGATACAGAACCTCTTTCTAATGAATGTTTGTCCTTGAAGACTCCGTGAGCGGCTTTGAAGAGTTGTTGAGATGGTGCCAGCGACACACCGCTGGTTATCACAGTGTGGATGTGAAAGATTTTAGTCAGTCCTGGAGGTCTGGCTTGGCTCTCTGTGCTCTCATCCACCACTTCAGACCTCAGCTCATGTGAGTCACCCCGTTGAGATTCTTGGATGCATATTTGACATGATGCTATTTTCTGTCAAAAGGCCCTACGAAATATGATTTCAACATCAACTAATATGCCAACGATGACCCACAAAATGTCTTCTTTTGCCCACAAAACCAAAAATATTCAGTTTAGTATCATTACAGGAGCAACAAAATCATCAAATATCAACATTTAAAGAGGCTTCAGTCTGAGAAATTAGCTTTTTTAATGAAAAAAAACCACTCAATTACTGACTGGCAAAATAGTTGTCAATTAAGCCATTCATCGTTTCCTGCTTGCTGCGGTTATGGGTCGTGGTTGTTAGAGCCAGTTCCAACTGTCAACATGGATGAGCCATCAATTAACCTCAGCATGCCTTTGGAGGTGGGAGAAAGACGGACAACCCCAGGAGAACCCACACAGACACGGGGAGAGCATGAAAACTCCACACAGAAAGGGTTAGGGTTCCAGCCAGGAAGAGAACCAGGGACCTTCTTGCTATGAGGCCACAGTGCCAACCACTGCATCACTGTGTCACCCATGATCAGTAATTTATTATTAATGGATAAATTGTCACAGCCATGAAGTGAAATTAATGCTTTGAATTTCTGCACAGTGATGTGAATTCACTGGATGCGTCCAGTGCCGTCCACAACAACCAACTGGCCTTCAGCATCCTGGAGAGGGAACTTGGCATCTCACCTGTCATGTCTGCCAGTGACTTTGCTAACAGTGGTCAGATAGACAAATTGTCCATGGTCCTCTACCTCACCCAGGTCCAGAATGCCTTCACTGTGCCAGCAAAACCAAAACGTTCAGGTATGGGGTTTTTTTTGTTTTGTTTTTGTCTGTGTGGGTTCAAAATTCAGCCAGCGAAATGTCGAGTGCAGACCTTCCTCACAGTCATTGTAGGAAAGTGCAAAATGTCTGCCCTAATATTCACTAGACCATGTTTTAAAAATCAGGCCAGTAGTTATGTAATCCTGTTGACTGAGAAACAGATGAGGGCAAAAACAAAACATGACCTCCTTGGCAGAACAAAAAGGCACTTTGAAATTTATCAGAGTAGCGTCCCAATTTCATGTAACACACTACTTCTCCACCTGTTTTTGTTTTTCTGTTACAGTGTTTTTTAGAGATTGTTCTTACAGTTCATAGTGGGGGGAAGTGCTGTTTATTCTATTTTCAGCCCTCAGAGCCTCTCACACCCAGTCACTCACCAGATAATGTAATTTAGGTCTGTCAGGCTTCAGGACTTAGGCCTCAAAGTCAATGGTAAGATTGAATGTCTCATTTTCTGCTCCAGACGCTGTTTGTCGCTTAAAACTGAGTATCACAGTGGCTTGAATATGTTTCCTTTTCAATGTACACATGTTGTAATTAATGTCAGGAGATAAAAGCAGCATCAATGTTACATAACTGGGCTGTTCAATAGCTGGTCAGTTTCTCCTTAAACGAGTCAGGTACATGCATCCTCCCTCTGAAATGTGTTTGGTGTTGATAAGGAGTCAAAGGGACCCTGTCTCTTTAAGAGCACATTACCCACAATTCATTGAGCCGCAGTGACTGGAGCTGTGCTCAGAGCCAGCCTCTATTGGTGGAGCTGCACTAAGCCAGCGGCACACAGGCTGGGTGAGGAAGCTGGCTTATCAGATTCTGATGGGGCTAGAGGGATCTCCTCCCTGAAGGAGGATTTTCTCTGGCAGCAGAGGTATGTTATTTGTCTTTGTGCTGCTGGGAGTTTGTGTGGCAGAAATGAAGGAGTGAGCAGAAGTGGGTGTGAGCCACATACACACTCTCTGTGTGTCTGTGATGCTCCACTCGTGATGTGCTGAGTGCAGGCAGGAGAGAGCTGTCGTTAACCTCCTGTGAAGGAGGAGTGAGCAGCTGAGGAGTTTGAGAACTGACGAGTTGCATCTAGGCACAGAAAATATAAATGGGATTTTTTTTTTCTGTGAGCAGACCATGGTGCACCTTGAAGAGCTACAGTTCTCATATTTACTACTTAAGCAGCTGAGTGGAAATAGGCCATCATGTCAACATAAATGAATTTGCTAACATTTGTCGTTCTTTCTGCCTCACCGGGGCAGACCCTGCAGGCTTCCTGCCGTCATCAAAGCCTCTGACTCTCTCCAGGACACAGTCAGCTGTCTTTTTCCTGAGCAAGCTCAAGCACAACTCCCTGCAAAGACGCAAGGTGCATCTACCGTGGCAACTCCTGTATTATGGTATTTTCAATGTGTCAGCTTGTTTGCTGGTCGGCTGGTTGACGTCAGGACCCTCCTGTGTAGCTCTTGAACTGTCTATGACTCACACACATCATGTCTGCTAAGAAGTGGCAAATTGTTTTTTATTTCAAGGTGCTTGGTGACAAATTTGTGTATGAATGTCTTCTGCTCAGCTGCCATAATCAGATCATATGATATTTGCTCCGCAGGAGAAGTTTGCTACTCTGAAACAAACAAGAAGAAGAGGGAGCATGGGAGATGAGGACAGTGTGAGTTTTCTACTCACATGAAACAACCTTCAGGCAGTATCTGTTTTGTCGCTGCGTAACTGATTTCCTGACCTTCTTCCGTCCAGGTGGTGGCGCCCCCTGAACATCCTGAGCCAAACGCTTTGCCTACTCTCATGCCTGAATCTGAGTCTGATGTCGGGGCATTGCTGACAAACAGCGAGGAATGTTACTTCTGTGGTCAGAGGGTCTACGTGCTTGAGCGCATCAGTGCAGAGGGCAAGTTCTTCCATCGGAGCTGCTTTACCTGCCATCAGTGTGGTATCACGCTCCGACTGGGAGGCTACACTTTTCACCAGGCCTCAGGTCAGGATGCCATCTGCCGCCACATTTCACACGCGTTTCTATGTCTATTAACTGTTTATTTTAATTTTCTATCTTCCTTGTGACTCTCAGGGAAGTTTTACTGTGAGCTACACTCTGAAGAGCTGGAAAGCACTGATGGAAGATCTTTAAAGGTGCGTGACCAAACACATCTGAACTACTGATGTTTGCTGCTGGCAACATGTCGACAGTGTTGAAGCAGAACAGATGGAGCGCTGGTCTTTTCCTGTTGTAAATGTTTCAAAACAATTTCATTCTCAAAGTACGTATTCTTTAAGACTGCTTATTATTCATCATGACTTAATTGATTACTTGGTAAATGGTGAAAACGTCTGTCACCCAAACCCCAAAATGCCATCCAATGAGGACCACTCAAATGTCTTCTTTTTGTCCTGAAACCGGTTGATAGTCAGTTTACTGTCACTTGAGAAGCAAAAAACTTTAGAGAATTTCCCTTTTCATAGTTGAAAAAGTGGATTTCATAAATTTCATTGACTTCTTTTTGTTGATATTTGAAGTTTGCAATTTAAAGCATGTGCATTTAAAGCATCATCCTTCTGGGTTATTTGTGTGTTTGACGTTTTTGTTTAAGCGCAATAACATGTTTTATGTGCTTTACACAGTGTGTTGTGCTCACGGATGAAATTGTTTGTTACAAAGCTGAGTCACACCAAACGAGACGCTGTGGTATTTTTTTCATTCCTACTTAAAAGAGAAGTGATAGATCTATTTACAGTCTCTGTGAAAAGCTTCTTGTGCCTCCAGAGGCAGCTGCATCAAACAAGGGGAATAAGATGAAGCTGCATATTAAGTAGAAATGATAAAATCCAAATGACAAACTGTACATTAATAAAGGTTAAACATTTCACAACTGGAGCTGCAGCGATTAACTGATTAATAATAATTGGCTGAGATGTAGGACTATGTCTGATCTCAAGAGATGGAATTGTGTTTTAATGTCTTGAGTGGTGATTAGACCTGCAACAGTGAATCAATTAGTAATCAACAGACATATTAATCACCAGATATTTGAATAATCAATTCATTGTTTTCATTTTTTTCAATTATCAACAGGCCAAACTTTCTGATAGACTAATTGAAATGACATTTCCTTCTTTTCCTCTCTAATGATAGTGAACAGAATATCTTTGGTTTGTGGACAAAACAATACATTTGAGGGGTCGTCACATTGTCTGCCAGATTTTGTTTGTATTGTGTCAATTCACAACAGTTATCTCATGACGTATAGCACAATGACTATTCCAGCAGAAACGCAACATTCACATGAGCAGCTCTTTGCGACGAAATCAAGGAAAAACATCTTACTTTGTCGACTAAATAACTAATCGTTTCATTTATGAAGAAAACAATGAAGCATCGTGCTACTTTTCTCTACAAATCAGTATCCAGACTTCACTAGCTTCACTAGCTGTACTTAAAATATTCTCCTATCTGTTAATACAGGACAGTGATGGAAATGAGAACGGACTCTCCAGTGATGACTTCACACCATCTCCATCAGATGAGGAGTTTGAGCACACGCTGGATTGTGGTCCACAAAAATCTGATGGGCAGGACCCACCAGCACCTGATTCCTTAGAGGAATCTCGGTCAGATCCTGAGGAACAAGCACCTGAGCAGGAGACGACAGTTCCCATCCCCAAGCCTCGCCTCTCTCAGCAGACCACCCCCACCCCCAGCCTCCAGCCATCTCCTCCAACAGCCAAACCTCGCACAGTCCTTCTTTTTAACCCCTCGTATCCAGACAAACTTTCATCTCCACCCCCAGTGCGGGAGATATCCAAGGCGACACCGGACTCCCGTCCCAAACAGTCCCTGCGGAAGCTCCAGCTAACTGATGAAGAGAAGCACCAGCTGATAAATCTTCAGAGCTTCAGCGCAGACTCTGACTCAGAGACCCCCGGCGGCTCTTCGTCCTGCTCGTCTTCCTCTGTGACTGCTGGAGGTCCGAGCCCTCCCAAACCAGAGGGCCTCGATGGTCAAGAGGAGGAGGGCTACTGGAGTGGGAGTACTACCGGTCACATCCGGGACAAGAGGAACCGACGCTGCTTCAGGAGAAAAGAGATGCCAAGTGGGCAGCCCAGAGTCCGATCCAAGTTTTCCCCCTGGAATCTCTCGTCCCCGAGAATCACCAGAGACACGCGGCTGAGCGTCCTCATCAACCACCCAGGAAAAGAGGGTGAGTGATGGACTCTCTTCCTTGTCTGTGTTGCTTGAGGTTTTTAGTTTAGTTATATTTCCTTGCACAAAAAAGTTAAAAAGACAGAAGAGAAATATATAGATACACACATATTGTGCGGGAGCAGTTTTGAAGCCAGAAGGCATATGGAGAACTTCCTCTGTTGTCAAATCAAATGTATGCGAAGTTTCAGGTTCCTACAGCGTACATAGAGTACGTGGAATTCTCCTGATCCGTCTGGGTTACTGCACTGTGTCTTTGCCACAGAAACAACGTTCCAGCATGTTCACAGCACCTCAGAAGAGGGCGTTGACGGAGATGATGATGATGACGATGACGATATGTTTGAACAAGATGATCTCACCTTATTAGATGAGAAAGTAAGCTAATAGTTTTAAATTCACCTGGCAGTCAGCTGCTACATTTAATGCTCAGGAGAATGACACGTTTGCTCCAGTTTCAGACGACGCCATCAGACCCCGCAGAGGCTGAGAAGTTAGAGATGATGAAGATGAGGACTCTGGAGCGGAGAGCCAAGATGAGTGAATTACAGCGATTCCGCAAAGCCCAGGTCAGTGTAACAATACCCCTCCATCCATCTGTGAGCAGCATGAAACAATCAACTTTACAGGGTTGAAGTGTACCCATTGTAATCTAGTAACACCTAGTGGTCAAGTTGGAGATTGCATGCAACACCGTGTGGAGTCACAAAAAAAGAAAACATCGGCCATGAACCTTTCACAGCCGTCTGCATGAACCTGCACAGCTGGCTGGAGATGGAAACTGACAACTGATGGAGAAGGGGTGGGATGAAATGAGTTCATACTTCTTCCCACAGCCTTTCCTGACAGTCAGCTGTTTTAAGTTCAAGTGTTTGTGGCTGGTTTTTGTTTATCCCGTTGTCTTATTGGATGATTTTGTTTTTCCTTTTTCATGTCTTGAGTTCAATCAATGGAACATTAGACTAATTGTACTAATGCCAGAGTAACTGCATCCTGATGAGCACTTGTACTCAGTATAAATTCACAGTTAGGTTTGTTTGCAAGATTGACGTCACTACATTAGAGTAAGGAGTAGGAAGTGGTCTCCTGAAGCCGAGTAGACTCAGACTGCTTCAGGACCAGGACTGGGATGCACTGCAGGGGTCTCATCATGAGAACATGGAGGAGATGGTTTCTAAATGGAGTTTGGGTCAGATGGTGACATACTTGTGTTGTCTGTTGTCTTACTACTCTGTTCCTCCTCTGTGTCCTGATGATTTCTGCGATGCCCATTGTATCAGTCACCAGTTCAGCAACTTGTTCGCGATGTAAATAATTAAACCAATGTAGTTTTTGTTACTGCCTTGTAGGTAAAGTAACAGTAAATGTTTCTGCTCCACAGTCAATACAGAGGAGACTTGAGGAGATTGAGGTGACCTTCAGGGAGTTGGAGGACAAAGGTGTTGTGTTGGAGCAAACTCTGCGAGGGGAATCTGGTAAGAATTTTTTTTTACATTTGATGCTCCAGAATGTTCATTTTCTAATAATCTATCCACAGTGGAACCTGCAGTTTACATCAGGGGATTATTACATCATAAACTGACATAGGTGTTGAACAAATGGTCAAACTCGTAGTTCTTTTAAACGTTCCAAACCTCCACACGTTCTCCTCCTCTTCCAGGAGGCACAGGTTCTCCTGACATGATCGAACACTGGATCCAGCTCGTCCACGAGAAGAACGCGCTGGTGTCGGAGGAGTCGGAGCTCATGGTGGCGTAAGTGTTCCCGCTGTTGAATCGCTCAAACGCACCGTGAGACGGAGGCCAGGTCCCTCTGCAAATACAACGCAGCCTCTGTAGTGATGGCGTGCAGCTCCACACACTGTGGTTACTGTTCTCACCCTGACGACTGCCAACACACCACAGTCATCACATGGCGGGATGAGGAGCTGCAGCTAGCGCAGGCGATGCCTGATGTCTGGTGTCAAATTAGAACATAACACAAATAGTGAGGGTGTAATCACAGCGAGACCATCTCCTCAACTCATGTCCTGTTCTCACCAGCCCGTAAACAAACGCTCCCATGACCCTCTTCTCTCCCTGTCATTATTAACTCTCGCCAACACTATGACACGATTTCTGTCATAGTTTCCATCCATTTTTTATAAGCTGCTGGGGATGTACTTTTCCATAACCTGATGTGACCACACCAACCGCTGTAACTATTAAGTCATGCGTGTCACTGTGTCACTCCTCTTCTTTGTGTTTGCTCCCCCACTAAGCATCATCTTGCTGCTGCAGTGGGGATGTAATGTTGAACAGGACTCAGCCGATGTTTGTTTTCCTTTCAGATCTCGACAGCTTGAGTTAGAAGACAAGCAGAGCATGTTGGAGTTGGAGCTCCGGAAATACATGGACCTGAAGGGTGTGTACACACAGTAAAACACACTTCCTGTTCTGCAACTCAACCCGCATTATTTGGTGCAGTCAGAAAAACACAAGCAGCAGCTATTAAAGCATATTGTTAGTATTAATGTGAGTATTTAGTAGTTTGAATTCAGATGGCAATTTGGTTTGTAGTGTGTCTCTGATCATTCGTCAGTTTCACCTGCAGGACGGTTCTTGTTCTGACTGCAACAGGAGACAAATCTCTCTGGGAAGTGTCTCCAGTAGAATTGAGCTGACAATGCCTAAAATATATTCAAATATGGTGATGAAAGTATGAATCCACCCATAAACTGGTCTTCTTCCTGCTTCTGTGTGAAGGAGTGGTGACAGGTGGTTCAGATGGTGCAGTTAGTAGTCACGAGTACATGGGGGCGACAAAACAAAATACAAAATACAAATCAATATACAAAGGAACACAATTGAAATCAGAAAACACAAATGCAATAATATAATGATTTATTAAATAGTGATTCCAAACACTAGCAGAGAAGGCAGACCCTCCGGTGGTGTATCGTACTGTATTGATCATGTGTTTTCCCGGCAGACAAGACACCAGAACAGCAGGCAGAAGAAGAACGGGTCCTTCAGCAGATGATTGAGGTGGTGGACATGCGTGACTCTCTGGTGTCTTTTCTGGAGGAGAAGCGGTTGAAGGAGATTGGTGAGGAGCAGGAGGCCTTCTCCATCATGGAGGCCAAACGGCACTCAAAGGCAGGAGCTCAGGTTCACTGGGCATAAAGGTTTTCATGCGCAGACTGACAGTTGAGACCTGCTGCTTCTCCGGACTTCTTTTTTGCAAAGCCAAAGACGATAAGACATTGCTGTGGAGGGCAACCCGCTGCACGGTTTCCCTCGGCAGTTTGATGAGCTTTAATGGGATGGTGGATGAGTAAAAATCACTTGCAATCCACGCCGTGGAGAGAGACGTGAGCTCTGAGATCTGAGCCTTTGAGATGATGAGGCCAACAGCTTAGCTGAGCTCTGCCTGCCATTGTGGCGGTGATAAGGGAACATCTGAAACACCTCATGTGGAGGCACTTGTGAACACAGAGCAGATCATCACCACCCTGCGTGGACTTGACCTGGTTTGGAGTTTGGAGTGCAAAGTCAGGCAGCATGAAGACGGGAAATCTGATGTAGCTGGCGTTGAAGCCTTATGAGATATATTTAGAGTTGAAAGGCAGATAGACGTTCTTAAGATATCTTCCATTTTTGTTGTGTGTCCTAAGGGCAAAGAGAAGAAAATCCAAACCTGTTTGCTCAACAACAAATATAATGGTGAAGGGGGAAAAACATAAATATATGAATGTTGTTCATTTTATCATGTCGTTCATGTTGGAGAGGCTGGATTCACCAGTGGACAGTAGTTGGCAGGGTATAATGGGAACTTAACAACATGACAACACTGAGTTCGGGGTTGTGGACCCACAGTGGTCAACTGATTAAAAACCAAATCGTCGACCATTTGCTTTTTGTCGCCAGATTCGAGTAGTTTGTCAGATAAATAGGAGCCTTATGGTGATTCATTGTGTCACTGATGTTGAAGTTTCTTGGACAGAATTTCACAGTATATCAAATAAATATCATGTGCTTTAACATTTGTAGTACTTTGTGTTTTCACACTGACATACCAACCACCAGGAGTCGTTTGACAAAAATTTGAGCAAATTTTTTTTCCTTCAGTTTTTTATTTTTAACCCCCACAGCTTGGTCTTCTTTTTCTGGCCACCAGAAAAGGCTGGAGTAAGCTGTAAGAAGTTTTTTTCATCTTTTCCTTCTGACCATTCTTTTTTTTTTTTTTTTTTGTCAAATTTCTAACCCCCACAGCTTATGCCGGCTGACAACCATCACCTGAGAAAAAAGAGTAAGGCTTTCGCCGGCCCCCGAAGCGAAAAAAAAAAAAGAAATCTTTGCTTTTTTGTCAAATTTCTAACCCCCACGGGTTACGTTGGCCACCAGGAGTGATTTGAGAAAAATTTGAGCAAAAAAAAAATTTTTTCGATCTTTGGTCAAATTTCTATTCCCCAGAGTGTTCACTGGCCAGATACCGTCAACTGACAACAATTTCAGCCCACTCATTCTTCATTTACTTTTTTGTTAAATTTCCATCCCTGCGTGTGTGTGCGCACTCTGAAGAGTTTTTTTTTTTTTTCTAATTCAGTACTTATCTATTTGTGCAGGTTCTATAAATAAATAACGTTTCTTCGAGCTTCTTGTGGATTCTTTTTGCTCTGGATATGATCTACCAGTCTGTGGTAGTGAGTGCTCTCCCGTACGCAGTAGTCTGCTGGTGGAGCAACCGTATGAAGAAGGATGCCTCTCACCTGGACAGACTGGTGCGGAAGGCGGACTCTACTGCTGGGACTCCACTGGCAGACTGAGGAGATAAAATAGGTTTTATTTTTGAATTTTGTGAACTGTTACTATGTGTTTTCTCAGCCTCATTGTGTTCTTTTATCAAACATGGTCGTTGGTTAATCTCAGGTTATGTGAGCAAGATGCAGCTTAGGCATCAATTAAATCAACTTGCGTAACTCTTGAAACACTGAAATAACTTGTAGTGGACTTTAACACGAAGCTCTTTGCTGAACCTTTCTGAAGGTCTGTGAGTGATACATATTACATTTCATTCTTCATACTTCACACTGGAGCTGCAAAACTTTGGACACTTCATCCTGCAATGTGGTTCTAAACGTCACTGTGCATCCAGCCTCAGTCCATCCTCTTCAGTCTAATCTCATTGACCTTTCACTGAATGCCCATGGAGACAGTCTACGTCCCTGTGAGGAAAATGGGCAGCTTCGTTTCACTTCACTTTAATGACATAAGTGAGCCAGGAGGTTTGGTTAATCCTGCTGGCACAAAGCTTTGGAGGGATGTTAGCAGACGTCATTGATGTCAGTGGCTAATCTGTGTGAACTCAACTCCTTCAGCATATACAGTATCTCATTGATTTTGTTCTTTAGCGAAGCATTTCACACTTCTGAGCCGGCCATCGTGCTGCTTTTATGCAGTTGAACATTCTTCCTGCTTTCATGACAAGAAGAGACAGTTCCTACTGCCTCAAAAGTGAAAGATGACCATGACCGCTTCTGGAGACAGTATCCATGACAACCAGTACAGCTATTTTCAGCACAGGTAAAGTGAAATTAAAGTATGGAACTCATCCTGGCAGATAGAGATAACACTCAAGCCTTTGGAAAGTAATTCCTCCACACAATGCTTTGCTGTCACAGAGACTAGTCATTTCTGCATGCAGTCCTATTGAGAGATGTAAACACACAAAACAAGTGTCGTTAGTGTGATGTGTGTCACTGTTTGTCATGAGGCGGCTGAAGCAGATTAATACATAAGCCTGTTAAAGAGGACCACAATGAACAATGTATCACAGTGGACTTATAGTCTGCATGTGTGTAGCATCAGCTGACTCATGTCTGCACTGCTTCTTAAGCAGGTCTGTGTGTGGACCTTCATCCTTTTAATGTGGCCAGAGGACGTTTTACAGCTGTGACCTCTCAGGAATCTGTCTCACCTTTCAGCAGCGGTGGCACCAGGTCATTGCTCTGTCTGTCTGTCCATATTCTATATTTTTGGGGGGGAATAACTATGGAATAACTCATATAAATAACAACCCATTTTGCCTGAAGTCTTAATGATTATTGAAGAGAGAAGCAAATGGTATTTTCCCACCAACCCAGTAACTACAACGTGCTTGTGTGTCATCATATCAAGGCAGCAGTCTTATTGTTCAAGAACCTGTCGTCATGGTAACAGCCTACTGCCCTGTTACCATGTGAGAAAAATGCAAATAGTCCCTGTGCATTGAGCCGGTTGAGATGTTCCACACAGGGCAAATAACGGATGCTGGTTCTGCAGCAGAGGAAACATGACGTGTCTGTGATCACCTGGGAGAGCGTGTCAGCTCCGCCCCCCTTTCCCCTCCCCTCAGACCTCTCCTTGAGCATAATCTCTGATGTGACAACAGGTAGATGAGGAGTCCCAGCCAGAATAATCTGTGCAGAGACAGGAGAGTCAGAGCACCGTGAGTTTCTCGGTAAGTGTCAATACGCTGTTGCCTCATCGTACCATTTTCTTTCTTTCTTTCCTTTCTTCTGCACCGACATTCAGCACCCAGGCACGTTTGTGAGTCTGAGAATGTGTTTGGGTATGTGAGCTCCATCTGATCATTGTTTACCGCAGAGGGAAACTGCTGCAGCTGCACTGTGACACGCTGCATCTGTCCGAGCAGAGGATGTTGTTGTCCTTGACCTGACTGCAGAATGGATTTTGACAGGAGTCTGCGTTCCAACAGACATTTAGATCAGGAGTCTTTAAGTCTTTAGATCACATCGCATCACCTTTGGTGTTTTGTTGGATGCAAAGTCTGAGTGAGCTCAGGAAGGGAAGGATGGCTGCAGGGAAGGAAAGGGAGGCTGTTAAAACTGCAGAACGGAAGCTGCACTGCAGTAACATTTGTTGTTGAACAGCAAATAAAATTGAATGTATAGTTAAATGAAAAATGATCTAAATTAAAATGTCTGTTCATTCTGCATTTAAACGTACACAGGAGGATTCTCTCCTGTATTTTTTTATCTGTGGCATGCAGATCAGGAGTTACTAATCTCTTATATAAGAGAAAAGAGCGCATAGGACCAAAGTGGGTGATCTTTAAGTGTCCCTGATCCGTCTCAGTGGCTTCTTTTCATGCCATTATTAGGTGAGCCATTCTCCTCGCTTTAACGTTAACATGGTGGCAACAGTGCAATTGCTCATCTTTGCTGCAAAATATTCCACCAGTTTCTTCGGTGTCACATTATTTGACCCTGATGTCGTCGCAGCGGTGTCGTACTTTGTCACGATCTACTTACAACATGGATTAGTGCACTAACCTTTTGTGTGCCAGACAAACACTCCTGTCTGTCATCTGTCGTCTGAACAGCACAACGGACACATCGACCTTCACGTGCTTTCTTCTGACAGGTCAATAATCCCAGCAGGCTTTCTGTTTATGATGAGCAGCTACATTAAGCCTGCTGGGATTATTTCTGTGCAGAGGTTTCACACCTGAAGGAAAGTAATGGCGACAGTGACAGTGACACTGATTCTTTTTTTGTTCCTTTGATTGGTGAAAGAAATCCCTGTTGAAGCGTCTGCAGACATGGGTCGTCAGGAGGCCGACAACATGTGGAAGAAAGATACTGAAAACATCCAGGAGATCTTTGACTTCATGGAAGAGTTGGGGTCGTAAGTACATTTTTAAAGTCACACACCCACATTTCGACATGTTGTGTATCTGAGAAACCGTGGCTGTATTTTACTTCACATAAAAGGAGGTCGAATGAAGCTTCTGCCTGAGAGAACTGCGCTGTGATTATTCTACATGTACTGTTTGAGTTGGAGGACAGATTACTGCTTTGATTGGATTCACTCAAGGAGGCCTACTTTACCGAGGACTTAGACAACAAGAGCTTCTGGCTGGTAGAGTTTGTCTGACGCTGTCTGACTGAGCCTCAGCTTAGCGGTTCATTCACAAGAAAACTAGAACAGCGCGGGTTTTCAGTTTTTCTTTGGTTTACCTGCAGCAGAATGCCCCGAATGTACAGCAGCTCATTCTGGTCCAACTAAATTAACACTTACACATTTGAAGGATCTGGCTGTGTTTGTGTCATTCTGTTGACAGATGAGCACTCAGAGAGTCAATTAAATGTTACTGCTTTTTTTTAAATGTATTTTTATTTTGATATGGCCAAATATCTTTGTTTCATTGGCCTTTACAATCTGTATAGATCGAGACTTCCTGTAATATTCATATCCTTCATAATCCTTCATGCACACGCGCTCACACTTACACACAGAAAGATACTCACTGAATGATGTAATAAAAAGAGAGAAAAACATAAGTATCAGATCAACTAATTGAATATCCGTGTGTCCACATGTGGAATTGTAAAAAAGAACGCCATCCGTGTTTGGCATCATGTTACATGTCAGATGTCCAGATCCTGAGGGTGAGGAGCAGCAGATTAGAAGTCAGAACTGCCAGTCAATGCCTGAATGACGTTATCGAGCAGTAGAGAGAGCAGAGCAGATTGTTATCGAATGTTAACGATGTTTTCGCCGACATCATCAGTATGTTTGAAGGAGACGAGACTGGGCGCAGTGTATCCTCCTTGGACAAATGGGTCCGTTTGTCAGTTGTCATTGATTACTGACGCCTCCTTCACATAACTAACACAGACTAACACATACATAAAACATAAAGATGTTTATCTCAGCTATGAATCCAGTTGAATTGATCCAACTCCGTCCGCCAACCATCTGTAGTGAAAGTCAGCGTGGTGTTTTTTGGACAATAACGGACAAAGAAACAAACTCGTTTTGCCCATTTTCCTGTGTTTGAATTTGAGTGAGACAGTAACCACGTGTATGAATACAATACAGACGACATTTTAGACTTAATATTTCAGCTGTTGTCGCTGTATTTTCCTCTTCCTATTTTGACATCAGTATTCAGAGGACGCGGCCGAGTGTCTGTCCTGCATTCACCACACGCAGACACCTCTGTCGGAGCCAATGAAGCGTTAGATTGCTTCTGTCCCCAGATAGCTTTGTTTCCTCTCTGATTTGATTTAATTTGTTACAATTAAAAGGAAAGGAAAGGTACTCTGGAGGGACGAGCACCAAATCCAGTGTCTCCCTGGTAACCTCATCGTAGACCACCATGAGCAACATCCTAACGGGTTCTTATGAAATGGTGGCTCATCAGGACACCATCTCATCAGAGTTAAGAGCAGAAAACCTCAGAGGAACAGCCTCTTTTTCCTCAACTTTTCTTTGCTCTGTTCTGAATTTCAACCAAATTGACACACTCCAGCTAACACTCTGATTGGTCCTCGTCTCTGTCTGAAAGTGAGGACAATCTTGAGTGATGATTTCTCTTGAGACTCATATGGTAACCAACGAGAAATCAGCAATGTCGGGGATGTGGAGTGTACTGTGGATGCACACACACAGTCACCTGCGTGTGTGCTTGTGTAATCATCTGGAAGATAACGAAATAAAATTAAAGGCAGTTTGTTCTTTTATCCTTTGGGCTTCTCGACAGCCCGAACTGAGCCAGTGTTGTGGCTCAGTTTCTGACCTTTGTTTCCGTTGCGTCATGGATAAACATCCTAATCCACGCGGTGGAACAACTATTCCCAGACGGTGCTGAAGATAGCCACACACACAGGAGCATAATTAGCCTCGGAGAGATTTACAGCAGACCTGATTTGAGCCCCTTGCATGTTCTATTCATCCTGTACGATTTTATTTCACCATATTCTAAGAAATTCAGATGAGTTTCTGTCTTCTGTCTAAGTACATGTTGATAAATTATATGTAATGCAAATAGTAGCCAGAAGAATGTGCAACTATTTAACTAACTATGTTTAACTATTCCCACCGCCACGGAAATAACATCCAGAAACTGTGAAGTCCACGTCACTGCTGCTGTCTTCTGTGACCAACTTCCTGTGTAAACGTCTCGTCTCTGTGTAAACATGCAGAGGGGCGTTCTCCGAGGTTTACATGGTGAAGGAGAGGAAGACTGGAAAGACGTTTGCAATGAAGTGCGTCAAAAAGAAGCAGAAGAAGGACCTGAACCTGGAGAATGAGATCGCTGTGCTGAGAAGGTGATCTGAGCCTGTCCGCTCAACATTCCCAGTGACTGAGAACGTCCTTGTTAAACATCTTATTTCCTGACTAGAATCAAACATGACAACGTGGTGGTGATGGAGGATTTCTATGAGAGTCAGACCCATTACTATCTTGTCATGCAGCTGTGAGTTTCCAAACTTTCATCTGTTCTTAATCTTCTCTGACCAAAACTATGATGGGAAAATGGCTTGATGATGGAAATGTCCTCACCAGTGTTTCCGGCGGCGAGCTCTTTGACCGCATACTGGACCGGGGGGTGTACTCGGAGAAGGATGCCAGCAGTGTGATCCAGCAGGTGCTGCAGGCCGTCAGCTACCTGCACCAGAATGGTGTTGTGCACCGTGACCTCAAGGTATGAACCGATTTTTTAGAGAAATACCAACGACTTTCAACAAGAAGGTGTTGAAATGTGTGTTTCTCAAACCCTAAAATGACATCAGATGTCAGTCAAATGACCTGTTGTGTCCACAAACCAAAGTTATTTGGTTTACTGTCATCTGACACCTGAAAAGACTGACGTCTAAGAAGCTTCAATCAGACGATTTTCACTGTTGTTACTTGTTGCCTAGTAACCACAGTCTTCTCTGTGACCATGCAGCCTGAGAACATCCTGTACTACAGCCCGGATGAGGACTCCAAGATCATGATCAGTGATTTTGGCCTGTCAAAGATGGTTGACAACGGCATCATGTCAACAGCCTGCGGCACGCCAGGCTATGTTGGTGAGGGAACACTGTCATGAATGACGTATGAGATCAGTTGCAGTTCTAAGGTGTTTTCTTCCCTTTCAGCCCCCGAGGTTTTAGCCCAGAAGCCGTATAGCAAGGCGGTGGACTGTTGGTCCATCGGTGTTATCACCTACATCCTGTGAGTATGAACCACAGACAGATGTTTTACAGCACCTGCTCCCAGAGATCCGCTAGATTTTCACATTAAAAGCCTTCTGCTGTACCTGTGCAGTTAATACAGTGTCACGGTGATGTCATAGTGCCATGATAACTGGATGAGAACTGTGTTTTATCTCTGCAGCCTTTGTGGATACCCCCCTTTTTATGAAGAGAGCGAGACACGACTCTTCTCCAAGATTATGAAGGCTCAGTATGAGTTTGACTCGCCCTTCTGGGATGACATTTCTGAATCTGGTAAAAAGCTTCTAGTGACATTTTTGTTTCTCCTCACAAATCATGTACTGACCGCTCACGTGTGCGCTGTCTCGTCATCTGCAGCCAAAGATTTCATACGTAACATGATGCAGAAGAATCCGCACATGCGCTACACGACTGACCAGGCGCTTAGACACCCCTGGTGAGTGCTAATGACTTAAGATGGATGGAGAGATGGAGAGATGGATAAATGGATGGACGGAAATACAGACAGATAGGTAGAGATATAGATAGATAGATAGATAAAACAAACATCATCATAGAAATTATGAAAGAAAATAAAGAAAAATGCATCTTATTATTCCCATATCCTTTATAGGGCACTGATTGTGTGTGTGTATATATATATCTATATATATATGTATATATAGAGAGAGATATATAGATATGTATATAGATAAAAAGTAATTAACCTACACATTTATTTGAAAACCTTATTCTTTTGAGGCAAAAGGTAGAAATATATTATGGCTGTATTATCATACCTGAGATGATACAACTGACATTGACATACAAGTGACATTGAAGGCAGAAAAGTGCAGCAGGAAGTTGTGTCAGATCACCCAGGTAACAAGAGAATTCAACTCTACGGCGTCTGATTTCCAGGATTATCGGAAAGACGGCCCGGTGCCAGGACATCTACTACTCCGTCAGTGTTCAAATCCAAAAGAACTTTGCCAAGTCCAAGTGGAAGGTCAGTGATTTGTTGGCTTTGACACGGTGAGCTCATGGAGGAACCGCAGTACTTCAAATACCTTAATCCTTCCTGATTAAGGACATGTTAGTGGATGTTTTGTTTTGTTCTACAATCAAGGCAGCAGTCAGCCGATGTCATCGTCTACCGTCATGGAAACCAAAAAACACTATACTGTCATAAAGCCTGAATCCGTAGTCTTCACGTACCTCTAATGTGGGTGTTTGCTCCGCAGCAAGCCTACAACGCTGCAGTGGCCATCAACCACATGAAGAAGCTGCAGCTGGCGCACTCGGAACAGGTCATGAGGCAGGTCAGCATCCCGGGCATCAAAGTGGTCGACATGTCCTCCCCAGTCAAACACCGCAAGCAGCTCGATCCAGAGACGGCAAACCCCAAAGCAGTGGAGACCAATGGGAACACACAGCTGAATCACATGACGCTGCCCGCGAGTCCCACAGAACCGAAGAGCCACTACCACCCGCTGAAGGCAACTCAAAGCCAGGCCGTTGCCCACCACACCCCCTCCATGGCCAAGCAGGGGAAACACATCTACCACTCGGAGCCGGCCAACCTCAACGGGTTTGTATCAGCTGAACGTTGTTTATTATAACGTAGTGATTTGTCAGCAGGGTGATGCCACATCTCTCTTCTGCCTTCAGATACGCGAAGAATAGAAATGTGAAGACCGTGCAGACCGGAGTTTGTTCAGTCATGTGAAGGCTGCACGTAGTTCATGTGGAGAAGAAAACACCTTTTCTTGGTATGTTCACGTAAGTCATTTGCATATTATTTGCACAAACAGCACACGGCTCTGGAGTAGAGTAGCCCACTCACACAGAGTGCAAGTTAAGATACGTCTGTGACAGAAATGTTTGATGTGGAAGACTTCTTCTCTCTGGAGTCTTCTGTTGGTGAAGACAATGATTTCCAGCGCTATATGCAAGAGATGCTTCTCTTATAGGGGGGGGGGGGCTAAGAGGACATGGGGCAATGACATTTACGCCGAGGTAGTTTCGTACTGTTGTTTGACTCCGGCTGCATCAAAATAACAACATAAAAAAGCATGTGGCCAAGAGCTGTTGAGAGGCGTAATGTCCTTTTACAACAGTTGTGATAGTCAGTAACTTCCACTTCAAACTGTTTGACACCCCCTTGTGGAGGATTAAGCAGGAATTGGAAGGCTTGATGATGTTTGTGTCCCCTGCAGGTCAGTGTTGCTGTGCTGACTCAGCACGCGGCTGAGCGTGTCGGCAGCCCCCCACAACCCCATCGTCACAGAGAACGAGATGTGGTTGATCCTCTGAAGGACCAAAATGGTCTGCCAGCTCTGTAGGGAGCATTCATTTGGGGGAAAAAGTGCCTATGACGCTTCCTGACAAGCACAAAATTACACACAATTCCACTGCACAACACACACGTTCTGTCCGAAGCACTTGGAGGTCGATTGAACAGCAGTATTTGAGGGATTGTCACGATTAGAAGGGGGGTGTGAAGGGATCATGTTGCTGGGCTCCTTGAATCTTTATCTCATTCATGGTCCCTGAATCCCCCAATGCCCAGAGACAGAGGTTTATTCAGTTCTGTGAGTGAGTATACAGTTCTGTACAAAACACATCGTGAGTGTAGATTAAAATCCCAACCTGCATCTGGTAAATATATGTATATGCTTGCTGCTTGAATTAAACCATACTGGTATAATTTACTGTTGATAAATACTATTTATTTATTTATTTTTTATCTTTATTTTTATTATTTTATTGTATTGTTTATTTTGTTTTTTGGAACCAATAAAATAGAATAAAAATAGTGTCCACAATTTAAATGTGCAAAAATATAATATGTGGTTGCAGTGTATTATAAATGTTTCTTCGTGCTTCAGCCATACATTTGTTTTTGCCTGTTTTGGCTTCATGGATGGAGGCAGTCTTCAGATTACAGATTACTGATCTATGTATTGATGCTCTTAAATAAATGTGCTGAGGTGTATTTTGCTGAATCTGCAATTGTCTATTTATTTATACGAATATTTTTATTTTAGGTTTTTAAAAGACCCTGTGTATATTTATCCTTTCCTCCCTCTTACACCTCCTCAAACCACAAACTTCCCTCAGCCCCCCCACAGGCAGTCTGTCCATTCAAGCAGAGCAAATGTGGGGCAAAGGTCTCCAAACAGTTCCAGTAATGATGCCTCGCTCAAAAAAAAAAAAAGATTGGCGGCATCATTCTGCTGATTTTACCAGAAACACCAAAGTTACGACTGCAGGGGAAAGTTCATCCCTGAGTTCATTCAGTCTCCGCTGAGTAAAAGTTCAAGTGTTGAACAATAAATCAGGCTTTATAGACTATTGCTCTGTGGTTCAATATATGCTGCTAACATACTGATATTAATACTGATATGCTAATATTTCAGGAATACATATGATTTACACACTGCTGAAAAAACAATATTGCACTGTGCAACTTTAATTTGAATCATGAAGAGTCATTACCAGTGATTTAACAAGGCAGGAAATTCAACATGCAACACTATTTCTTTCAGTTTCTGCAAGAGTTTCATTTTCAAATGATCACTTTGCTATTTGTAGAACAGGCCTGCAGGCGCCACCTGGTTCCCACAGTTCCCTGGTCTATACTGTGTGGTCCCTGAGTACCAAACACTCACAGGCAGGAGCTTGTACCCTCATCAGACGTTCCACCAACACGCAGACGTCTCATGACGCTGACCTGCACTCATTCCCACCAGCTGTTGATTTGTGCTTCTGTGTGACAAAGATCAGACACATTTCACAACTTCACCCGACTTCACTCCTACTCTCCTGCAACGAAGAATGAGGTCAAAGGGCCAAGCGTTACAGTTGAGGACACGCACATTAATCCCCGTGATCTCTCGCTGCTCATTGTCAGTTTCAAGGTCAGATGGTGAACACGGACCAGAGCAGCTCAGTGCTGCATGATAAGAAGAACTTAAGAACTTAAACTTATCTTAACTTTATCTCAAAGTGATCCATAGGTGCCAACTCTGGTTTACAGTTGCCAATAAGTAGGAGGAGCTTCAGTCTGACATGCTAGCTGATGATTATGATCGAACTCTCCTGATGAGGATCAATGTGCAAGTTGTTGTAGTGAATTTCCCTCCTACTGTTTTTAAGTGTTCACATAAAAACAATTTAACATTTTGGATTTTTTTTTCTGCTGACCTGGCATTTGACCTCACACACATTTTCTCCAATAGGGAATGTTTGCCTCTCTTGTTCTTGTGAAAACTCGTGCCCTTTTACCCAAAACAACCCCTGCTGCAGCTCATGAATATGCATTTTGTCGGTGTGGCTCCACATGTATTTAAGCAGCAGAATCTGCCTTTGACTCCTTGCCTGCAGATGACCGGGGCCAAACACTGACACTAGAATTTGTGGTGCCGTTCAAGGTGAGTACCTGTCTGCCTGCATCACATATTGCATACATATTTATTTGCAAATTTAAAAATAAACTGACACAACTGTCCCTGTATACTTCTTTTCCAACAGACTCATCCAACAACACAATATGGAAACTCTTGGGGAGATCATCCCGTTTGCCAAGGAGATGCTGGACCAGAGGCCCAGCAGAGGCATGCTGAAGATCTATATGCTGGGCTCCACTCTTGCCATGGTTGGAATGATTGGTGGGCTGCTGGAGACTGTATTCCTGCCATTTGTGGAGGATGGACCCGGAGAGCTGCTAATGGAGGAGGAGGAGAAGAAAGGGCTGGAGTTGCACACCTCCTTGGTTCAACCTGAGGCTGTGGAAATGTGTCAGACAGCAGTGATCGAGACCAAGGCCAAATATCTGCTGACAGTTGGGCAGAGAAGCTCAGCCAACCGCTTGCATGCCTCCTAAAGAGGCAACTGCAACAGGACTCTGCAGATACAGTTAATGGTCATAGTGGTGAATTAAATCACTGTGTTCAACCAGTACTTTATGCTCATTCTTGTAACTCATTCTTGTTTTTGATTAAACATGCGAACTCTGGTTGAGTTGAGACAAAAAAAAAAAAAGCTGCAAAGATCAGTCATATAATCAAATAGCTCATTGACAGAAAGTTAGGAAAACATTCCAAACACCCTCCTGTCTAATGAGAGATCACAGATATCTTTCTGTCAGATATCTGATATCTCTGGGTTTTGGACCGTTGATCGGACTAAAGGAGACATTCTGGGACATCACCCTGGGCTCCAGGAAACTGTGCTGAAAGTCATCAGCAGATTAATGTGGTTTACGCATAAACCTAACACAGTTTGTACAGTGGTGTGTGTCTGGCTGCTGTGCAGCACACATTTTAAATGTGCTTGGATGAAAGCAACAGAAATGGAACTGAATAATATTATTCAAATAAACATATTTGTTCTGCTGGCAACTCACGCAGGCCAGTATTTTCTCCACATTCTACATATACATATAACTTGCAGTTTGCTGATGAGAAGACAAAATTTCTCTTTTTTGTTTCAACCAGCCTCCATCTGCTCTGAGGGACACGCGCTGTGACGTCACATGCAGTGCACATGCAAACACTAGAGGGCAGCAGCACGTGTGCCGTATGATTATTACCGCTTCCGCCTGGGAACGGAAGTTCCTTTCGTGTGTCTGCACCGTGTTTACCAACGGCGGCTAATCGCTCTTCGGACAGACGAAGTTGTTGTTGTTGTTAATCAATAAATACCAAACGCATACGATTCCACTCGGACGTGGGATGGCGGATCCCGCGGTGGCGTCGGGAGGTTCACTGAACGCCGGAGGGGTGAGAGGCGGGTTTATGGCTGCTAGCTAGGTTAGCTTAGCCGTTGGAGGCAGAACTCACCGCAGGAAGACACTTGACTGTTAAAAGTGACATTACCCCAACGTTTCCTCACATCAACAATATTCGATTGGTTTTCTTATTCGTGTGTGTGTGGCTACCAGGCTGTGTGAGAAATGTACAGCCTGGCAGCCACAGAATACCAAGTATGGACCACAGCCTGATTAATATTTGGTATTCGTTTAGTCATGGATTTTAGAGTTGTAGAACACTTTATTTGTCCCAGAAGGCTAGAAAAAAGAAACTGATATTAGCTGATATTTGTGCTAACAGGGCAGATGAATAATATGTCTAATATATTAAAACCTGCTGTTGATGATTATACACCATCTGGTGTATTTGTCCCAACTTACACCCTGTTATTTGATGTGTTTTTCCCCAGCGAGCCGGTGGGAGTAAAGCCACCTCCAGTCCCATAGAGAATTACCAGTTGGCCCGGCGCCGCACGCTGCAGGTCGTTGTGAGCGCCCTGCTGACAGAATGTGGCTTTGACTGTGCTGAGAAGGCTGCGGTGGAAACTCTCACTGAGATGATGCAGAGTTGTACGTAGTATCGTTCCCCCAAACCCACAGCCTACATTTGATGGCATCTGTTCATGTCGAATTCATCAGAGCAACATATCTGAGCATCGTGATTGTCATCATTGCTACATCTTACATTATCATCCAGTTTTTTATTCACCAAGCTTTGTTTTAGTTAAGCGGAAGGCGATGTGTAAGTGTATTTGTAAAAATGTGTAAAAACAGAAATGTAAACACTGTAGAGTACACTGTTTTTTTGTAATCAGTTTTAAATGTTAGCCAAGAGATATGGCTAATGTCTAATAGCATTTTAGTGAACCTACATTTTTTTATCGTTATTTGCATATTGCCAGAAAGATGTTTCATCACAGTTTTTTTTCTCAATTTATATAGATATAACGGAAATTGGTCGCTGTGCTAAACAGTATTGTGAACACACAGCCAGGAGCGTCCCAACCCTTTCAGATACTGTGGTCACACTTATTGAAATGGGTAAGTCCTCGAAACACCAAAATAATGATTATATACAAAACATGACACACGAAAATCAAGATGTAAACTGTTACTCCACAGGTTTTAATGTTGACACTCTGCCTGTGTATGCAAAGAGATCACAGAGGATGGTGATAACGGCTCGTAAGTCAGCACCTGTTTCTCAACGTGTAGTTCAGGAGTTTACAGTATTTGTCTCCACAATTCAGCTGTGAACCGTTTCTTTGTGTACTTCAGCTCCGGTTACGAACCCACCTGTGACGCCTAAAGCACTGTCAGCTGGACAGAAACGCACACATCCGCCTCACATCCCCGGCCACTTCCCAGATTTCCCTGACCCTCACACCTACATCAAAACACCTGTGAGTCAGAGGTCTCCCAGCTCTTTTTTTATTGACCTTGAAACAAGACCGGTAAGGATGCTCTGTTGTTTCCTTCCTGCAGACGTTCAGAGAGCCTGTGTCAGACTACCAGGTAGTGCGAGAAAAAGCAGCAACACAGAGGAGAGACGTGGAGCGAGCGCTCACACGCTTCATGGCGAAGACCGGAGAAACACAGAGCCTCTTCAAAGACGACGTTACTGCTTTCCCATGTAAGTGACTTGGTGGAACATAGCTTCATCCCTCCCAGTGTGAGTAATGTCCCTGAAATCATGTTTTAACGTCTTCGACCGTGCTGTTAGTGATAGCAGCACAACCAAGCACTATCCCGTATCTCAGCGCCCTCCTGCCCTCAGAGCTGGAACTTCAGGCTCTGGAGGAAACTGACTCGTCAGAACAGGACGACCAGACTGACAGCGAGAACATAGCGGGAAACGTGATCAGTGTAAGTGTTCACTGTTGCAACTTCACTGGTGTGTGAATGACTGAAGAGGCGTGCCCTGTGATGATGGCCATCTTTGTTTTTTCCATCATTCAGGATGATCCAGGGGCTGACAAAGAAAACGCCATGCTACCACCAAGTGGCGGCGTTCCCTCTGTGAAAGCTAACGAGGACAATGTGATCGACAACCCGTACTTACGGCCAGTGAAGAAACCCAAAGTGAGGAGGAAGAAATGAGCCAGGACCAAAAGCGACAGGCTCCCTCTCCTCAGCAGTTGTTGCTTTCAGCCCATCGGTGATTTCCTCTGTGTGTGTTTGGGACCACGGGACCAGAGCGTCTTCTTCTTAACGCTCGGACCAACAGTGGCTGACTTCTACTGAACAGATTCACCGTCACTTTTTCTCCAATAAGCACTCACTTGTCCAAAATGTGTGGTCGTTATGGAACATCGGTTGTAATTTATCAACTGCACAGGAATCTTTTGTTAATTAAAAAAGAAACATTTGTCTTTTTTTAAAGCTTTGTTTAATAATGTGTTTCTGTTGTTGACTCAGACTTGAGGTCGGGTTCCATCCAGAGCTGTAGATTTAATAGTATAAGCTCAGGTATGCCAGTCGGTTCCTGTGCCGCAGGAATTCCTCTTCATCTTTAAGCTTCAAGAGGAAAAATGGAGGTTTTACATAAATATCCATCACGGGACTGGTTGGGAACCACAAACAGTTAATGCATTTGTCAGATATGAATTAAACTCTTTGCTTAAGCTGCTGTAGGTCACGTCACCCATCCTGGATAAAATATGTCGTTTGATGTGAATGAACCACGCTGGTGCCTACCTTCCCCCGAAGGGACTTGTTTTCAAACTGAGGCACTTTGGACCATTCGGGTCTCCCAAAGCTCATTGGCCAGCTCACTTTCCTGTTGGTCATGACCTCATGATTGTAGGTTCCCGGTCTGCATCACATAAACATCCATGAGACCAGTTTGTCACTCATACAAACGTGTCCGTCCCTCTGTCTCACCCGGGTACGTCCTCAGCCGAGGTTCTTGTGCTGCTGAACCTCGGAACAATCGCGTTGAAAGGTGTTTTGCCAGGAGGAGGAACTCTGGACTGGCTCTGATCCTGCTGGTATTTCTGCGGTGAAACGGTCCATGTCTGGTGATTGAGATGACACATCTTTCATTGAGCGTTTTAAGATCCGCTTCATCTGTTTACACTTCACTGAGTTCCCAAGAGGACCTCCAAAATGAATGTGTTGTTTTAAATCAACATCAGCTTCTCCACAGACATTTAGAAATTACATTTCAAGTAGGATTCTTTTTTTCTACTAAGTTGTATTACACGTTGGATGTCTTTTGCTTCTTTCCCTCGTCAGCTCTACATGTCTGTGTCTGCACCATTCATTCCCATTCAGTCATTAAAAACAGATCTGTTGTTGAACAGATGCTCCAGTGGCACACTGTGCTATGCTGACCGGCAGTAGGTTGAGTGTCAGAGGGAGGGCGGCTCATCAACATTGTACTCCTGATCGAAGCCATACAAGTCAAAGAAAGAAATGTATCTACGGAGGAGGGGTGCATTGATGTTTAGTAACAATGTGAGCTGTCCAACGGTCGGCTATTCATTTGATTCAGCTCAACTAAAGCTGAGGACCGAATGCAGATATTTGAATGTTTACATCCGGGTAGGAGCACCTGTCCACGGGGCGGGAAGCGAGATGCAGTCCTCGCAAGATATCCTTTCTTGCTCCCCGGTGTCTTCTTAATAACGTACATCATGGTGTCGAACTGAGGGAGAAGGCAGATTAGACGAATTACACGTCGATACTGCTGTGGAAAACAACAGAGAACTCCACAGTGCGTTACTCAGCCCCGCGATACACGTACCTTGTGGTTGCTATAGTGACCCGGTCCAATCTGCTGCGCCATTTGTCCTGACATTTCGACCCCGATCCTATCCGGTGCATAGAAGTAGGGAAAGAGTTTTCTGTCCTGACAGCTTCCGAAACACACCTTCCGAGCAGCTTCTGACATCTCGATAAGTAATACTCGTGTTCTCGGACAAATAACAGGAACTGAACGAACGGGAGCAGCTATCACACGTCTACCGGCCTCCAAGGGGCTTGTTTGGACTCACGGTTACCATGGTAACCGCTATGATCCAACGACCGCTTTTCCTTGTTAGCTTTAGACGTGGCGTGACACATCCAAACACTATGACGTCTAATTTAAAAAGACCTTTATTGGAAATTAAAGATGGAAACAAGAAACGACATCAATTGATGAACCTAAAATCTAAGCAGGTGAGAGATAAAGTTTCTTTTTTTTAATGAATAAGTTATTTAACATTTCAATGCAGTGATGGCACTTGATTCATGTATGATTCAGCTGTTGGGAATGAAAAGGACAGAATCTAGCAACAGTTTATAAACAGGCACTTCTCTTGCTACAGAGTCTACAAATAAATTACAGGTGAGTTTGAAACAAAACAAAAACGCAAGATGAGGTCTGAAAGGGTCCTACAGCATCCAGAAATCACATTTAACACAGAAGGCATTTTCTGGTAAGAGTGCAATTTATATTGGTAACCATCATCATGGCACATCCCTCGATGTACATGCTCAAGATAAGCTTCGACATCAAAGCGTGGATCCATTTTGGCACTTGCAAACCTGTAGAGACGAAATGGGCCAAACACCCTGATCAGCTGTGCATCTCTTTGCCTTACAAAAATTCAGAGCCCACAGCTCATGGGGAGGCACTGGAGGACTGGAGAGTGCATGTGTTTTGGGAAAGATTCACTCCGACTGAGGCACAGAAATTGTTGGACCTTTCGGGTCGTCGAATCGATCCATGGTGTTGAGCTGCATGATCATGTGCAGACCGTACAAGAAAATGAACAGCATGAGTAGTGAGGTCAGCAGTCCCATCCAGATCCCAGGGGTGAAGAAACCTGCACAGTCACTGGCGTAGGAGAAATCTGTTCCGTTTGCCAAACTGAAGCCCTGAATCTGTCGAAACAAGCGAACGGCATCCAATGAACAAACTGTCCACCACAGCAGTACTGGATGCAAACAAACAGAGACAATCATCGGACCTGGAAGTCAATGAAACTGAGCCTCCACTGGGACGTGTTCTGGTTGGTGTTGTTCGGCACCAGCAGAGCATCTTGAAAGCTGCTGACAGACTGGCAATGGAAAGAATATTCCACAGGCGCGTAGATGCCACGTCTCCCAATGAAAGACGCGGTCATGCCGTTAGCCTGCAGCTGCACCGAGTCCAGACTGAACCAGTTCCGCGCCGACACGGAGTAAAAACGTTGACTCATGGCAAAACTGGAAAACCAAATGAGAATATTCAGCATTTCAGTAGCTGATAAAACAAGCAGTCATGGCTAATTTGATGACAAATAGTGACTACTGACATACTTTCTAATTTATGATTCTTCCGCCTGCTTGCAAACAAGTGTGCTAGAATTCATGCACATGTTACACATTTCCTCCAGATTCTGAATTTATATATAAAGTTATGTAAAAATGTTGTGATTATTCAATCAAGAAGGAGCCATCAGAATTCTTATTTGCAACTGCTCATGTCCCCTGCTGGTCATCAGAGTGAATGCAGGTTTAAATTATTTACAATTACATTCATTCACAATTCCTAAGATTCATTCTTTCCATTCTTTCTGCTGAACCAAAGTACAGCAATAATCTGCTGGTTCTCACTACATGCAGGCAGACAAGACATCTAATCACAACAGTGTTATAATAAATGTAAAACTATTATTTTATGAGAAATGAAGTGCTTTACGTCAGGGTGATGCCTTGATCATATCCGAGGACAAGCCTGGAGAGAGAGAAAACAGGACATTTTCTAATAAATTCCTCTTTTAACTGCCTAAAGCCGATGGTTTTCTCTAAATAACAAACATGCTGGACTCCAAAGTGGAAAAAGACTCCTTACAGTGAGTTTGTGCTGTTGCACTGGGATCCTGTCACGGTTGGCGTTTGTGCAGCGAGGTCGATCCACGGCGAGGTGCTTGTCAAGCTGATGTTAAGGTTCTGAGCCCAAAGCATAATGCAAGGGCTGCCAGATTGATTGAACATGATCGGTGGTTTGACATCAGGGACGACTGCTTGGAGCAAGGACCGACCCACAGGTTGTTGAGAATGAGCCCTCTCTGAAATCACCTGGCAACATTAACAGGCATACTGGTCTGACATCCTTGTATGGGAGTATTTTATACACGTTGTCAGGTATTTATTATGTACATAATAAATACATTTACTATGTCTTACTCTTGATGGCTGAAGACCTGTGTATATCGCAGTGTATATAATGTTTTTGCCTTTCATCGTACTCAGAACTTCCCCAATAACCTCATCTGTTGGAAAAAACAAAAAACTCTAAGTGATGCACACGTTACAGTTCTGTACATAAATACTATGAAATATCAACTTTAAAACCTACCATTTTCATGCAGCACTTCCCTGCAGGGCTTGTGTGTGCTATTAAAAACCCCCATGAAAATCAGTTCAGAAATGCTAATCAGACATAAAATGATGCTTCCATCCTATGATGCGTCACAAGCTCACCCTGTACAGTAGGGGAGTTTGATGAGTAGTAGGTTGCTGACAGACGTGTCGATGTTCATATGTGACAGGGCGTCCGTGTCCACAAGCAGAGGTGGGACACTGAGAGTCTCCTGCAGCATCGGCAGGATGGAGGCAGAGCCCGACCACTCAAACGCAGGAAGCATCACTGACCTGGGAGAAGACTGCAGTGCACCCTGGGGACATGTGTGAGGAGGAATCATCAGTACCACTGATACCATTGTAGATATATTATCCTAATTTAGTGCTGACATATCTACATACCTCAAGGTTTGGAAAGACACTGTCCTGCTTGTTTCCAAACACGCCACCGAAAACTGTAAAGTCATCTTTGCTGAGCTGAATACAAACAGGAAGAAAATAACATCACATCAAAACGATTAGGTTACCGTCGCCATTTTATTGAGTTCACCTAAAGGCTCATCCAACGTTTACTTATTAGTACTATTATTGTTGTATTACTTTCTTAAAACTGAAAATCGATGCTTGAACGAGTCTCATCAATGACCGTCGGCCACCGAGAGCACAAAGGGATGTTGTGTTCCAGACTAAGTGTGAAATGGGAAGTTGCGCTAACACTGGCTGTCACACCCCTCCGACAAAAGTGGAGTGCTGGGTCATGTGGTACCATGGTTCAACCTCACATGATTTTGTACGATGTTTACATTTCAAAGGACTAGCTTTACAAAAGATGCACCACACTGAGCACCATAATGCAAATAGAAATGCCTCTCTTATTCTAAACTACATTTTCAGCAGATGACAAGCATACTGTCCCAAGAACTGACCTTGTCCTGCAAAAACAGCAGCACAGTGTGTGAGCTGGAACCAAAGGCAGAGGTGAGGTAGATGGATAACTGGTCACTGGATGTGATGTGACCGGTCGCAGGTGTGGCGAGAGGGGGTAAGCTACAGACAAAGGCAGAGGAAAGACAAGTGTGACATCACGTGATCCGGTACACATCTGTGACGATCTAACACACATTTCCAATGGAACGTGCTGCAGAGTGCTCTGTTCATTCTGAATCAGTTCAGTTCACTGAACAGAAACAAATCATCAGTCAGTAGGACAGGATTCAGTACAGTCTCCTAGCCACGCTTGGACAGTATGGACAAATGAGCCGGAGTTCATTTTTCAATTTGTCTTGGAGATGAATGAAGTATCCATATCGACAACGACTAGCTACGAGGGTTAGCTAACCGAGTTAGCAGCTGGACACGAGGCTTACGGGACAAATACGACGACGACAGTGAAACATTACCCGTCATTAGACCACAGCACAAGGGGAACCTGGGCGGTGGAGGAGCCTGTTTCGACAAAGCCGAAGAAAAGGCCAATAAATGCAGTTAGCCGCGCTCGGCTGCGGCACCTCGAACTCGCCATTTTCACTTCTTCCGCAAAGTTCTGAGCACGTGACCCGAGCCAGCTGACAGTCATGTGCTGAGAACTTCCGTTCTTTCCTTCCTCCTGCCGGTGCCCAACCCTCATCCTTGTCACACACCCCACCACACACGTTTATCCACTGCGATGCTTCCAGCTGCGACCCAATAGTGCCATTATAATGTCATAAAACGTCAATCGTATCAATGGGCCTTGTTCCGTCGTCTAGCATCAGTCAACCATCATGAAACCACACAGACGTGAGACCGTTGTGATAGTGGACTCTGAGCCAGTCGAGGATACATGAATGCGGCTCAACTTCGGCAGCTGTCTGTGGTGCTGATACACCGACATTTTGAGCATTTTTACTGCCCGCGTCAACGCAGCTCATGATCCGTGGACAAACTGAGGACACATGGAAGTCGCAGTGTTTTCCAGAGGCCTGCGTGGCTCCGTCGGAGCATCCACAGCTGTGGTGGCGGAGGGATACGTAGCTGCATCCTCCGCTGCGCCGACAACTGGAAAGGAAGGACAGAAAGGGAAACCGTCTTTGGACGAATGGTTGTCATCTAGAACGGCAACACGCCGAACTGTAACCCTAAAAAAATAAAACTGGGCTAGCAAATAATCAAATGATAACATAAGTTTGTGTTACAGACAGGTTGCCAGTCCGAATCTATTGTGTGAGTGATAGGAGGAGGAGGAGGATGCGCACTATTTGTCGACGCGCAGGGACACTTTTGTAGAGCGCTCCGCGGTCAGGGCCATCTTTGGTTGTCCTCGCCGGTGACAGTGTGGACAGTGTATTCATTGATCATCAAATGTGGGATAATAAATAAATTCCATTTTGACTTTCAACGAGCCGTTCAGACGCACCTGGGCGGAGAAGGGGAGACAACTCCCGGTTTGCGGACTCACTGAGCTTCTTTTCTCCACCACCCTTCATTTCTCAAGGCAAAAAGAGGGCGAGACGGGAGAGGCGGCGATACGACATGGATGAGGAATATGATGTGATCGTTCTGGGCACCGGACTCACAGTAAGTAGTCAAGCTTCATTTGCTCTCAGACTAAAAGACAGAAACGGGTGTTTTCGGCAGCCGGGCCTGCTCCTCTGCTCCTGCATCCCTGGGAAATTAGAATAAGAGCGATGGAAATATCTGGAAATGCGTCGTGTACGTCACGGGACGTAAGAAAATGCTGCTTCGGGATGTATTTGTTGTGGTCAGACGTAGATCCGAGCTGTGTTCCAGCCTGTAGCATCTTTTAGGCGTAACCCCTGTGGTCCTCCGCTGACAGGCCTCCATCCTGCCTCCATCCTGCCTCCATCAGTGACAGCAGCCTGTTCCTCACCCATCACACCCTCTGCGACACAACACGCAGTCCGACTCCCGAAGTCAAATAGTTTGAAACGAATCGAACACACGTTGGTTTTTACAGCCGTGACACGTTCGACGTGGTGCTGTACGAATTCTCCTTCGTCATTATATGTGTATTACGATGTAGTGTAGGAAATATTATAACAAAGTGATTGTGTGGAGAAGTGGGAAACGATACGGTCGCGCATGCGCACAGCGTTCCGCCTGTCGCGTGCGTCCCTCTGTCAGAACCTCAGAACATGAGTTCACTTATTACTAGGTGGGTCTGCTGCAGCAGGGCCACAGATTCTAATCCGACTGGTGTATTGTAATTATCAGAGTCCGGCTGCTCGTCAGAAATATGTGATTGGGATTGATTGATTGATTGATTGATTGATTGATTGATTGATTGATTGGGAGGGATTGGGAATCCCGTGCTATGACGTCAACGCATAACGGTTTTCGAGACAAGTGTGAATAAGGTGATTTCAGCACCACCTATAACCATATAACTATATAATAACTATATATCATGTGTAGTTTATAGAATTACAGAACTCCCCAAACACGTACATGTATGATATATGCAGGTGTTTGGGGAACCTGGCTCTGGCTGTAGATCCATGCTGGGTCCAGGTGCAAACTCACCTTGAAAATAGCTCAAATGACTTTTGCTAATTGTGCTTTATTTTGTTTCCAGTCGTACATCGAATGAATGTGTGTTTCCTCTTGTTTTATGTAGGAATGCATTCTGTCCGGGATCATGTCTGTGAACGGGAAAAAGGTCCTGCACATGGACAGAAATCCTTACTACGGCGGCGAGAGCTCCTCCATCACCCCCCTGGAGGAGGTAACGGGCTTTTGGGGATCTATAAAGCCAATCAATAGTTTTTACGTCCCAGTGCCATCTGTCATGAACGTTTCCTCTTCTTTCCCTCAGTTGTACAAGCGCTTCAGTCTTCCAGATACTCCACCCGAGTCAATGGGCAGAGGAAGGGACTGGAACGTCGACCTCATCCCCAAGTTTCTCATGGCCAATGGTTCGTGTTACACACTGTGAAGCTCCCACAGCGTGGAGCTCATGAGCTGGACCAGATAAATGATGTGGAGGATGAATTTAAATCGAGATGTGTTTGTGAGTTCAGGTCAACTTGTGAAGATGCTGCTATACACAGAAGTTACACGGTACCTGGACTTCAAAGTAGTGGAGGGAAGCTTTGTCTACAAAGGTGGAAAGATCTACAAGGTGCCGTCAACCGAGACCGAGGCGCTCGCTTCAAGTAAGCTGCTCAAATGTCTCGTCACAATGTGAGAGACCTATGATTTGAAATCATCATGAGATGTTACAGCAACAAGCATGTGTTTGAATTTCCAGATCTGATGGGAATGTTTGAGAAACGCCGGTTTCGGAAGTTTTTAGTCTTTGTGGCTAACTTTGATGAGAACGACCCCAAGACCTTTGAGGGCGTGGACCCCAAAACCACCACGATGAGGGATGTTTACAAGAAGTTCGACCTTGGCCAGGATGTCATCGACTTCACTGGCCACGCACTGGCCCTCTACAGGACAGATGAGTAAGAAGAGCACAGTTAGCATGTTTGTTAGCATGTTTGCTAAGGCTGGGGGAGGATTGTAGTTCACCATTTCACCATCGGTTGTCATGACAGAGAAAAGACGAGATCCTTCTCCACTCACGTATCGGTGTAAGGTTAGCTGCCAGCAAGAACACTTGAAATCCGTAGCCACTGACGTAGCTCGGACGCTGGCCATGACGTGTCACAGGTGGTCTGAAAATCACGTTTAAAGGATGGGGCAGCAGAACCATTTCGCTCTCTCCCAGTCTGGTTTTTCTCCTTCAAGAATTGCTACAAGTAGTGCGGTACTCAAGCTACACTATTGATACATAAGAACAGAGTGAAAAGCACCTGCAGTTAGACCGCTGTTGATCAGTGAAAGCTACATTTTGTTGCTTTAACATGTTTCCCCTGTTTTTTTCCTCCTCAGCTACCTGGACGTTCCCTGTCTGGACACCATCAACCGCATCAAACTGTACAGTGAATCGCTGGCGCGGTACGGGAAGAGCCCATACCTCTACCCGTTGTATGGACTCGGAGAGCTGCCTCAGGGTTTTGCCAGGTGCTTAAATAATAGTAATTGTCAGTAGTATTAAATAAGAATGTGTTCATTGAGTTAACAGTTTTTCATCCACTCGTGTAGATTGAGTGCAATCTATGGAGGAACCTACATGCTCAACAAACCAGTGGATGAGATCGTGATGGAAGGCGGTCACGTGATTGGAGTGAAGTCTGAGGGCGAGGTATAGTCATGGTGACAGACTGCACAGGAGTTTACGCAGCTTTAACGCTCTGAGAATATTTTACATCCATATAATCAGGTCGATTTCATTTCTAGAGGTTTATTCTGAAAATAATGTTATTATTATATTTTATTGTGAAAAATGTTTGCAAAAGTGGAATGCGTGAACATCTCTGTGTATCTTAAAGAGTCATGTGACATGTGATGTTTTCACCTTTGCTCATATCTATGCGTCTGTGGGGTGGATCTCACTACGCGCTCTTGCAACATGGTTGCCTTTGCTGCTGCAGGTGGCTCGTTGTAAGCAGCTCATCTGTGACCCCAGCTACATCCCAGACCGTGTCCGCAAGGCAGGCCAGGTGATCCGAGTGATCTGCATCCTCAGCCACCCGATCAAAAACACTAACGACGCCAACTCCTGCCAGATCATCATTCCTCAGAATCAGGTCAACCGCAACTCAGGTGGGCACCCTTGTCCCAGCCAACGGTCGAAAGCACTTCACTCTTGAAGTAGTTAATATTCTGGTACGTGATTCTCCTCCTGTCCGATGCTCCAGACATCTACGTGTGTATGATCTCCTACGCTCACAACGTGGCGGCCCAGGGGAAGTACATTGCAATCGTCAGCACCACAGTGGAAACCAGCGAGCCGGAGGCTGAGATTGAGCCAGCGCTGGAGCTGCTGGAGCCCATCGACCAAAAGTCAGTCCCACTTTCCTGTGGCGGCCGTCTATCTCTATTATCAAGATCGACAACAGCAGAAGTCCATTGAATCACTATGTTTTTTTCCAGGTTTGTGGCGATTAGTGACCTTTATGAGCCCACAGATGACGGGACAGAGAGCCAGGTGATTTTCCAGCAGTGATAAATACTTGTTGTCCACGGCCCCTGTACACTAAAGTGTTTTGCTCCCGACTGATGTGACGGTGACTGTTAACTTGTGTCTCCAGGTCTTCGCCTCGTCGTCCTATGACGCCACCACTCACTTTGAGACCACGTGCAACGACATCAAGGACATCTACAAACGTATGACAGGGAGCGACTTTGACTTTGAGAACATGAAGCGCAAACAGAACGACGTGTTTGGGGAGGATGAGCAGTGAGTGGTAGATGGGGCTTCTGAGAGAGGGTGGGGCCGGGGAGAGGAGGCGGGGTTCAAAAGGGGTGGAATTGGCGACAGAGCCTGTGGTAGAGGGCGGGGGGGGG
>CAAKHB010001931.1:44585-73252 GCA_901007665.1 Aeoliscus strigatus | reverse complement strand
GGGATTAGTGCAGATCCAGACACACTTTCATTTTACTGATCGTGTCGAACAAATATTGTCGTCTGCAATCGAGATGTCCTTTGGACTGGCTGGGATTAGTCGCGCAACAGCACCGGCTAATCAGAAGAATCCACACATAAGTCGACATTTGAGTTTTTACTTTGGAGTGAGGACACAAAACATGCACAGCATCCACTGGAATCCCTTCAGTCAAAAGGGGAAACACAGTAAAAAGACCATCAGACACCTGAGGATGTTTTAGAGTTTCTAAGTCACCCAACTGCACCTATTGGCCTGTGGGAGGATGTAATGTCGCGTAACAGAAATGGACTTTTGTGCCTTGCAGGTGCCCGTAGTTTGAGTCGTAGCTGTATGTTACACATGTCATCAGAGGAACACGGTTTTCAAGCCTCCAGAAATGCCCCCCAGAAACTGGAGTCATTGTCTAACATATATTTGTATACACGACATGATGTTTGAAACGTAGAATGTATACTATACCCCATGTAACTGTGAAGTACAGGACCAGCAGAGTCCACAACAAATGCCCCGACAGAGGCATTAAAGTGTGTGGAATGAAATGAAAACAGCGCTTTCAGAGAACGCCAGTTCTTCACACATGATTCCACAGTCACACACAGCTGTGAGACAGCACATCACCGCCGTGTCTCGTTCAGCTGCTGCGCTGAACAATGGCTGACAACAGCTGGACTGTAAATGCGATGCTCCCCAAACAACGAATGGCTTGTTTGCCTTATTATACAAACAGCGTGCACGCTTTCGCCGAAGGTCACGTCCCGATACAAACACTGGATGGAGACTGGAGAGGGGGACGAGTACACCTTAACGATTTTTGTTGGACCGGTAGAACATACATTTCAGCAGAGAGCACGCTGCCCAGGAGATTTGTGACAGGACAGGCTTTTACCTAATGCAGATATATAGTTGCTCCACCATTAATCTAAATTGAATCTCTCACTCTCATCCACTGAGCCTGATCAGCATTTAGCTCTGAAATGGCCTTTGAAATTGCAGAAGCAACAACGTTTGATATCAGAAGTAACGCAGCAATACAAGTTACGGTGACGAGTATGTAGAATATTCTACATGCAGTCGTGTTTTATTCCTGGAGCACAACGATGTGGAGATGTGCCAACATTCAGCACACACATGCAGCAGAGACAATTTGGTGTGTTATCTTAATCAAATCGCTAAGTAGAACACGTTCCAAAAGGTCAGATGCCACGAGGGAAAGATAAGGGCACAACAATGGTGTTGAATCCCAATGGAGTCCTTCTGGCTGCAATATGACTCGTCAGCAATTTAACCTTTGACCTCGAGGAAACAAAAAAAAAAAAAAACTCACAGTGCTGAAAGCAACTGAGATAAGAGGTGGAAGAGAAATAATCTGCTAAAACCAGCTGTTGATTTCTTGCCACTGGAACCAATCAGCTGTCCTGTCGTCGGACAGAATATCAGCGAATCGGCACATTTCAGACCAACGCAGAAGTGTTTTTTGTCTCAGTCAACGCGACTGCCGCCGAGTTTCTGAAGCAGCTGTAAATATATTCTCTTCTCAGGGAGATGAGAAAGCTTCACGGGTCAATCACACGTCTGCTGACACCGACAGCGTTCTTTAGATAATCAAACGTGATCTTACGTTCCTTCTTAAAATAGCTTCTTATGCGCCTCAGAACTGAGATCGGAGTTTTTCATCTGTTCACAGTTTGACTTTCTTTCTCTAAACTTCCTAATGAACGAGAATGACTTTATGAAAAACAGGAAAACTCCCAGCAGACATCGGGAGCTGCTCCCAGACATGGACCCTTGTTTTTTGTTTCCCCCCAAAATCAAATTTCCCTATGTGAAAATGTTTCCAATTTACAAACTAATGTGTACTAATATGTACTTGTAATGTACAAGTAACATCAACTTTTATAATATTAAAGTGTTAGTGCCACTCAGTTTATCATCTACACAGGTTCAACTTACAGTGGATCTACAACGGTACAAAACTTAACTTTATGATCAAAACAAGTTTTGAAGATGTTGAAATCCTCTTAAATTTGCTCATGTGTTCACATATGTGCAGTCATCCATGTGGCGCTAGGACGGAGGAGAAATCATCGGTCTCAGTTACTGGAACAGGAACAGCACGTCATTTTATTGAAAAACTGCATGTTGCAATGATGCAATGTTGATGTTTTCTATTTGACTTTTACTCTTTGCAAATACATCCCAGGGGGCGATGGGAGCCTCTGGCGGAATCGTCTAACTTACATGACACGGTCCAACATCAGGCCTGTTTCAGATGAAGGAGATAACCGTGATCACCTCCTCCATTCAAAATCCTGCGGAAGATCTATTCTGTCCCCAAATGACACCTCACAGAGACCTGCAGAGACCCCCAGAGGCTCAGTACTATAAACTACACTTGAACGTCCTCACAGTGCTCAGTGATAAATGAAAAGAAGAGATTTTCTCTCTGCAGCATCACGTATTGTTCAACCAGAGGCTCATGAACACTCATCAGGTCCCCGGGACAAATGACATTTCTGATCCCAAGTCTGTTTTCATTCAGAGATCAGCACCCCGGGACCCCTGAAGAGTAACAGGTGTCCTCCTTTAACCCAGACAGGCCTATGATACTATTGTTGGGGAGTCATTTTATTATACTGTATATGTATTTGAAGTTTTTATTTCTTCTTATTTTACACTTGGGTGGGGCTACAGTGACTCCCTAGTATACGGTACCTACACATACTTGCCAATACCGAATAATTCACACAGTATTTTTTAATTTTGACAATACAAGATTTGTTGTGATTTAGCACGTGAATGAATTGTAATGAAGTTAACTGATGTGTTGAAGGGTTTTAAAATGAGTTTGAAAGTCACACTGACTCATGATGTCTGTCTGCCACAGCTGCTGGCAAAAAGGCTTTGGGGATTTTTTTGTTATTATGATTATTGGGGTTTTTGGGTTGGTTTATTTTTGCCTGGTTAGGCAGCTGCTTGTAATTGTAACACTTGTGTTTGGGAACAGAACTGACGGCATTCACACCAAAGTCTGAGACATGACAGATAATCTTCATTTCAGTGCAGTGAGCGGGTCCACATCACCCATCTGTCCCGTGAAAATGAGTCAGATGTTTCCACTAAGACCTCTACAAGTTGATATTAGAGTAAAACAACTCCATAATTAATGTTGATTTAAGTATTTTGATTGATTAATGCAAGTGATCAGATGTATCTTTAGATGTTTCCAGACAGTTCTCTGCAGTTAATGCTCACTGCATGGCAACAGATGCCACGCCCTCGAGTTCTGGGTTCACGTTCTCCCAAAGGGGATCAGCTCAATCATCTCATTAACCGCGACTACCAGCAGGTTCGCAGTTACATCTGTGTTGTCGGGCAAAATAAACGGCATCGATGTGTGTGTGTGTGTGTGTGTGTGTCTGTTACAAATGATCAATTCCTTGGTAGCTGTTCAGGCATCATCATGTCCAGTACATAACAATGACATTTACACTATATACTATGTTGATTAAATAATACCTAATCACATTTGGCGCGTCTGGTTCTATCAGCAGCAGCTGGTGGAGCGCGGCAAACTCCCCAGTGGTGAATCGAATCTCGGCCTTCCACTTGTGTGATTTATGGCGCTTTCACATGGACTCAGGGAAACGGCAGACGGCCAACCGGACGCCATTTTGGTGGACGAGAGGAGGCTGGTAAAACACTGGCGAGGCCGGCAGAGAAAACCGTTGACGGCAACGACAGACGGCAATGCCGTTCAAAGTTTATCTTATTTATTATTTTATAATATTGGAACTTTTACTGTCACAGACACCGCCACAGACTTCACTACCGGATGTGACGTAGTTTGCGATGCAATATTTAGAGAAAACGGGATTTTATAGCCATAGATGTATTGCTATGATAATAACACTAAATAATACACAAGAATATATTTTTTTATGTTTTATTTTATTTACTGTAAACAATACGCCATCGCCATAGAAACATGTCACATGGGTCCAATTTGGCCGTCCAGCAGCCGTCTCTCCTGACTCCTGTTTTCCTGATTCCATGTGAATGCAGCATTATGCCTACTACCGCAAGCACTACGACTAATAATAACACTACAAGTACTTAATAAAGAGGCAGGAGTTAGAAAGCAGGTAATGCTCAACTTCACCTGTTGTAGAGAAGGATATCTGGGACCCAAACCAGATGGGAAGGAAAGCGCAGGTTCTGAATCCCGGGGTAATTCTCTGGGTTCCATGACAGGTAGATGTCTGTCCAGTACTGGGAGAAAACAACACAGACATGGTAATGATTCTGTAGCTGATCCTACGGTGGCCCAGACGTGCAAATCCCCACAACAAAACACAGAACAAACAATAAAAAGGATTAAAAACAGTCGCTTATACCAGAAAGGAAAGGCTCCTCCCTGATTGGGAAACTGTGAACTGCACTGCTAATACATGTAGATTACAACGTGAATGTTTCATAAACGTCTATGACTAATTCATAAAATGTCTGTATCAGTCAAAAAAGGGGATCTGCGGTCAAATATAACGGCCTCAATCCGTCTTTCAACAAAATTTGATTGAAACTTTTGCGTAATCCTGGTGACAGACGGCGCGACTCACAAACCAGCAGACGTGGGTGAAACCATAACCTCCCTGTGGCAGCAATAAAACAATGACTCGCAGAGCTGGTGAGATGCAAACAGATGATGCCAGCGCTGACGTCTCTGCCTGAGTCCATGCCGGTTTGTGGTTTGTTTGTTTTTTTGTGTTGATGCATTTTTAAGACGGCACACTGACAACAGCTGTGACGTGGTTCACGCACACAGACACACACACACACACACACACACTGCATTAGTGCGTCACAGCAACTTTCCCAAAGTATGAAACACATCCTGACACACAACAACAGCTGTGCAGGCCAAAACAGATCACAACCAGTCTCGACAATGATGACCTCACTTGAACAATCACAGTTTTGTTGTTTTTTTTCACACAGATGACTGGTGGCTCTCGACGTAACCTCGCTCCAAACGTTTTCGATGCTGACCCCCTGACCCCTGCGCTCCAATTTGAGCTTTACCCGGCATCCGATAGGGGGACTGACTGAGCCCTGCATCAAAGCTTCCGACGCACAAAGGGTGAGTGTGTGTTGCCTCTTTCATAATGAGCTGTGCGATGGTGTGTTGGTATGTTCCTGAGGTCGTACATTTCACGTGTGTGTGTACAGAAGTCAGCTGTATACATGCCAGCACTCAGATGCTGTAGCTGCAGGACACGTTCCCTTCGGAGCAAACACAGTCCCATCACTAATGTGGCCTCACACACCAGACACATCTGTTGGTGCACATATGCGCGTACACTCCAGCACATACATACGAATGTCATTTCCAATGTATATGTGTCACATTTCTCTATCGAGGTGTCGTCAAACCAACGCGTTGAAACAAGCTGTGTGTCCTCGCTCGAGCACGACGTGTAATCACGTGTGACGTGCGGCGCCAGAGAACCATCGTTTCATGTTTGGGCCGCATGAACCGATCACAGCTTGGCACGAAGGAGGTGGACTACTAAGAATAGGCACGCAGTTACGTAAAAGATATTTAAGAAAGCGTCACTGATGCCACAAGTGTGAAATTCACGAATGCAAGAATGAATTACAAACTCAAAAGAAGTGACACGCTGAATTAATCTGCTAGAAAGAAAATGAGACAAGTCTAAATAAATTCATGTTCCGTGCAACTGATGATGCTTCACAGATTTCACAGGGTCGTTCAGATTGAAAAGTGACCCTTACTTTTGCAAAGATACCAGTAGGGTTACAAAAATCCGGGGAAGAAAGCTGGAGTCTTTTCATGGGAATTGACAGGAATTTATGGGAATAAACAGAAATAATCCTGCAACTGAAGGTTGTCCCTAACGAGGATTCTAAATATAGCTATAGTTGATAATAAAGTATAGTAAATAACATATCATAGATAACAAATATAGAAGGAATATCTTTGCATATCTATTTCTTAGGCAGGTGCGTTGGAGACAATGAAGTCCAAAGTAACTGAGGAAACAACCTTTTCCTGCACATTGACCGACTTCCACAACAACCAGTTTATTGCTGTCATGTCTCGGTCAGAGACCTTTCTCAAGCCAATGTTGGTGTGACGCCAACCAATGGCTCTTCCACACATCTGATGCAGGAATGTAATTTCTAACAACCAACATAATCACGACAACGTCCGATGAAGCAGAAACAAAATGAAAACGGTCCTGATGGTGTTCTAAGGCCACGCCCCCTGGAAGCCACACACCCCCCCCCTACCTGCACTGTGCTTCCTCCATCACACAGGTTATTCTGGATCCCTGGACTACCAAGGTCACATGTTTAAAGACGACATGAAGTGACATAAGTCAAGATCACATCATTTGAGGTCGTGAATTATGATTATTATGATTCAGTAATCATGCAAACGGTGTTTCTACATACCAGCTGTAACCAGGCATTTGTGATCAACACTTGATTCTTTTCATCCTGGGGGGAGACAGAAGGACAGAGCATTATTAGCAGTGAAATTGTTGCTATGTCGTGTAAATGAGATGAAGATATTCTGCATTCATGGAGAGAAAACAAATAAATACTCCACAGGAGGTAAATAGAGGGTGAATTTAAGAGACAGATGAAGTAATGAAGTCAAACTGCTGATTATGACTCAGAGCGTCTCTGCTTTCTCATGGCGCGTTCTCATGTGATTATTGCAGAATAATGTCATTTGCTGGCTGAAGCAATGCTGAGATCATAAAGAACAAGTGAAGCAGTGCGAAGGAAACAGAGCAAACAGAAAGTGGTGTGACGCTGAGCAGACTGGATGGAGCTCTCTGACCAAAACATGGCTTGTCATGTCTATCAGTGTCGGGGGGCTGCTGCTGCTGCTGCTGCTGCTGCTGCTGCTGCTGCTGCTGCTGCTGCTGCTGCATTTTGGAGACAAAGGTTGGGTCATAGTAACAGGAACAAAGTGGGGAGACAGAGAGGGGCGGAGAGATTAAAAAGACACACGCAGAGCCAAACAATCTATGGCATACGTGACCAAAATACGCATATGAGAGGAAAAAATGGAGACGGGAATGGATTCACAGCTTATATGTAAAGTCAGAGTTTTGCTCGTTCAGTTCGATTCCGTTTCCTTTGGAAACCCAACATCACAATTGCAAAAAATGTCTCTCAAGAGCATGAGGGAAAAAAACAAATTCTGTCATTATGTTTCACTTTTGGTTCTCAATATTTCTGGCAGAATCAGATACTTCACCTACGCAACTTTATCCTTACACACGTTACTTTGCAATACACAACTGATGAACTTCAGTTTTACTGCTATATTGTACTCCTATTTTTACTACTACTATATACCCTAAATATTTGTGTATTTCCCTTTGTTACCACCCTGTACCGTCTCTTGCATTCTTCTTTCCCCATCTCTTTCCTCTTCAGACATTAGTTTATTTGATTGCTTTAATCGTACGGAGACGACGTGCTCCTTCCTCAAACACAACATATAGTCAGTGAAATAATTGAATTGGCGATATATATATGACTAAAATCTGACTTGTGTTTTGCCTCATTAGAGCTCTGACAAACCAGTGGGAGTTGCTGGCTAAGGCATAAATAATCAGGATATAGCCATTTTGAAATACACTCAAACAAAATAATAAAAACAAAAAAACACGACGTGTGAGTATGACTAAGTGCGAGGTAGAGGACGTGGCCATGGGGGAGGGTTTCTGTTTACAGGGTCCAGGTTTTCCCAACATGATTTGTCACTTCTCAGGACACCGGCAGAGGCAAATGACCTGGATGTTATGTACTGACAGATAGCACGGATGGCACACAGTTCATGGTGAACAGTGAAACCCATATTGGGTCACCGAACCAGGCTGTTCTTCTCTCCTTACACACCAGCCCTTTGTCCAAAACTGCACACTTTCATGTAATTCTGCTTTTTTTAATGCACCGAGTCGGAGCTATCGCACTCAGCAGAATAGTCGGCTAATGCTAGGCTAAACGTGCGGGTAGTCCGTGAAAGAGACGAGCCAGTGTAGCAAAAAACAAAGATGAGGAGCAGCAGTCCGGCCAGAATACGACAAAGGTGGAAACGATACCTCGAGAGCGACACGACGTTCGAATATCGCACTGGTGGCACAGATAAGGTGTTGATAATTAAAGTCTTGATTTTCTTTCAATTACTGCTGCAGGAAAACTGCAACTGAGATCATAAATGTCACGTAAAAAGCTTCATGCTGATGCAGGCGACTCTCAACCCAGGACCCTCGACTCTGTATGCCTCTCTGTACAGTTTGTCAGAAATAGTTTCAACTCTTCACCGTGTAAACCATCAACATTCGGCTCTTGTTGTGCGGAAACTATCGACTGTAGCGCCCCTTCAGATCTGTCTCTCCCAGTCCAGACGTCCTCCAAGCTCTGATCTTATCTCCACCTGCCTTTACTGATCCCTTTGCCCGTTCAAGCGGGCTCCTTTCTCCACTGTTCAAATCAAACAGGTAGCCTTTGTGTGCTTCACAGAGCACCAGCTTTCTGTCCCTCTGGTGTTTGGGTGTACGTGTTACAGTATCCGCATCCTTTTGTGAGATTTTCCACTCAGTTGCCATGAATTGTATCAGCTTCGTCTAATCTGCACATAAATCTGCTTTGATAGTCTTTGGAGAGACGGGCGGGGGTTGATGGGACAATATGTCATTCTATGAAAGCTCCTCAGAAGTATTTCACTGGTTATTGTCTGACCGTCAAGGACAAAAACATGATTCTGTAAGACTGTAATCTGTAAATCTCCACGTTCATTGTTCCCTCACTGAACAAAACCAAATCTTCCTGTGTGTCAATGATATGACTCAACAAATGTAAGAAAAGACCCGAAATCACAAAGTTGTTGTTTATCGACCCTAACGCGTCCTGCGTTCTCATGGTTTCTGAGAGAATGACGAGTGTCTCCGAACACATTCTTCCAGGTTTGGAACTGACAGGGTCAAATGTGAAAATAAGCTTAACGGAACCAAACCGCATTTAAACGTTTCTGCCTCTGTGAAGTCGAACACAGTCTTTTGTGTTACGTTAAGTACGACATGTAGCCTTGACCAGAGGGATTCAGCTCCATCACTGACACAAAAAAGAGAGAAATATCAGCCAAAGCAAAATTCAACTCCAAGTAAAACTTCAGCAGCATGTTAAGGAACAAAATGTCTCCTGATGTCGATCGCTGTTACCAATCGTTCTTATATCATATTTTCTAAATTCATCACATACAATGACGATCTTACAGCAAAAATCATTTGAAGCTGGTATTTTAAAGTAAATCGGACGTACTCATGTTCAAATATTCAAGTACACAACTTTCTACACCAACGACCTAGATCTCTTTACAAGCTACATAAGGGGAGGCAGTGGCCCTCCATACTGGATGGTGACCAGTACTGTGTTCTTCAGACAATCTGTCAGGGAACATGTCATTATTTATGATGATGAGGCCAATCTGTGGGCACCAACCTGCCCCAGTTCCCTGCCTGAACACAGATGGAAAAGAACCAAAGGCCACACAGCTTTTACATTATTTACACCTGCCCAGTCAGCATTAATTCATCTGGTCTTGCCAGCTCTTCTAGAATATAGAGCGAGCGAACAATGTTGTTCTGCGATGGAGTAAGGGAAAAGAAACCAGAACATGACAAAGGGAGCAGCAGCTTTCCAAATACGACACTGGAAGTAACAGGAATGTTATCCCTGATGTATATATGTTACAACAAATAAGCTTCCATGTCTAAAAGTCTTGTCCCATCGTTCTAAACGAGAACCATGTGTTCTCCCTTGAGTCAGCCTCACTTTCCAAGTCCGTATCCAGCCTTCTCTGCTCTGTACACACATTAAAATGTTGTTCCACGTGTGCTGTAGGAGGCTGGACCATGAATAATAAATTCCTATATTACAGCCCACCGCACAGCTCTCACCAGCATGTTATTATCACGAGGAGACGTACGCTTCCTGTGAAGGGTTTGACTCGAGGATGTGACTTCCTGTCAGCAGGGATGAGTGCGACGGCTATGATGTGTGGGTCTGTGAACGGACAGGCACATTAGAGGCCGGACCAAGGAGAAAACCCAACAAAGTCAATCTGCCCGACCGTGCTGCTGTAGGTGTTTGTGTGAATGTAAATGCAATTATTATGTCCAAAACATGTTGAGTCGTCTAAATTCTAATTTGTCCGTGAACTTTGAAATGGTCTTTGTGTCTTGCTGAGGTTAATCCTAGGCAACTTCTGTCTAGAACTAGATTCAGATTCACACGTTATGTAGATTTTGTTTACAGTGAATGGGTCCTGTAGGAGCCATGTTTTTGTTTTTCTTTTGTACATTGTGCTTCCGAACCACTGGGTGGCGTTGTTTCCTTTGTTGTGGACCTGAACCGGAAGAAAATAGTTTTCAAATGTGGTTTATCTGGCTTTTGTTGATGATATTTGCCTTCACAATATAAAAAAAAGAAAAGGGAATAAAGTTCCGCCTGAAGTAGCTACACGTCAAACTACACCAAAACTAATCAGCATGAAGTAGTGACCATAGGTCCAGTCGCTACAAGCTTTGTATTACACACACACGCAAAAATGTACAGAAGAGGGAAGGACAGCCCAGAGAACACGTCAAAACACCACACACAACCTCACCGACTTGTAGTTCTAGAATGTGGAAGGAGAAGAATGGCGAAGATCCTATTCGACCTTTGTTACTACCTCTGCTGACGTATTAGAGGCGGAACGACTTGAACACGCCTCTGAAGGATTATAACACAAAAAGAAACAAGGGATTGTTATACTACCACTACTGAATACTATTTAACATCCTCTGAACTAAATACCTCCTGGCTGCTAATTAAATTGTAAAAAAAAACAACAACAACACATCTTCCGATGGGGCTTTCGTTATTGTTGGTGATCACGTTGTCAAACTGTTCCTCGAAAGAAGAAATATTAATGGAAGCAGGGCAGAATATCTGTGCTTATGTAAGACGCTTGAGGATGGAAAAGAATAAACGTGTAGACGGTTTCACACTCACCACGTCAATGATCTGTAGCAGTGTGAGGCCGAGTTCAACCACAATCGGCGCTGAGTCATTCTGGACGGGCCTCTCTAGTCGATTGTAGTTGACCATCAGGTCGTTGTACAACTTCCTCTGGTACAAACCTCCACGGCAACCTATGGGATGGTGGGAAGGGTGATGGGAGGGAATGAGGAGGCAGGGGAGAACAAGTTAGTTAAAGACACGGGGGCTAAAATATTAAAATCTCATGTGTTTAATATCGTCACTGATTCTCCCTCGTGTAAGTTGTCCTTTACGACAATTATTGGAACTATTACCAACATTGCTCAAGAATCCCTGATGAAGTCCCAATCCGTTGAGTGTAACGTCACGAACTTGGTGAACTTTAATAGTTAATAGTCTCTCCTGTATCGATTAGATCCCTTTTTCACTGTACGGTGCATGGGTTCGCAGCAGGAATGAATCCCACAGTCCCCAAAACACAAACCAGTCATTCATGGAAGTAAAGTGTCTTTTTGGCACCACCGTATTTTTCCTTGTGTCTCCTTCACCTGTCATGTACTTTAGTTATAAATAACAGTATATGCCTGGGATCTGTCTGCATGCTCTCCCTGTATCTGTGTGGGTTCTCTCGGGGGTTCTCCGGCTTCCTCCCAACTGGTCACTCTAAATGTGCCCGTAGGTGTGAGTGTGTGTGCGTTAATAATTCAATCCAATTGTTCTATTGAGCTTTAGTATTCCACAGCTCAGCTACTCTACATGAGTCAAATAATCTAATTCTGCTCGTTGTTGGTAATGACCCTGAAACTGATAGTACAACAGTCTAATTGTGGAACTTAGTTTCCTGACAACACTTCACTCACACTGAAGTAACCATGAATTTGGCCAAACCAGAGGTTCAGGTGTACACTCATGGCAGCGATACTGAACTGACAAACCAATGCATGACCACCTGTCAACAAGCTGTCTCTCTGTATTCAGCATCGTTGGAAAAGGGACTAGACTTATCCCTTGTGACAACGATAAGCACTTGTTTCAAAAACTTTAGTTTTTGAGTGAGATGAACAACACATGGAAACATAAAATAATGATCCCATTTCTGTGTTTTTGGCAAACGACCATGCGTGTTAATCAACTCCTCGGTGCGCATTAAATGGTTGTAAAGCACTCACACATAGGCTTGATGAAACCTTACTTAGTTAATTAATACTTAGTAATTAGTGCAGTATGAAAAGTCCTTGATCATTGGGTGTGTTACAAAAATGGATTAAACAATCTTTTATTGGATAGAAAATGCAAAGCAGTAGATTAATAGTAGAGTTAATTAGAAATGAGTATACATTTTGTCTTAAAGGATAATCTTAGTAAAGAAACGCACACATGGTTAAACTGACGCCAGCACAAAATTCACCAAAGACTGACGAGGTGACAGCCTGCACCGCCCCACTGACCCGTGTCCAAATGTGATGTTTGTCTCAACACAAACGGAGTGACAGCGAGGACCGGGGAGCGCCGCGGTGGCTGAATGGATGACACACTAACTAATGAGGTAAACAAAACAGAGACAGATGGTTGTTGGTTTGTGTGTGTGTGTGTGTGTGTGGACACTGGTGTCAAGGAATGGGCATCGTACGTTATTGGGTGGCGTGATCGGTGACAGTAGCGCCCAAGCAGACGCGGTACGAGGCAGCGGAGGGAAGTGATGCTGAACTGAGCTTGACAGCCAATCGGCGTGTCACCCACCCGATGTAAAGATGAACACATCTCCGAACGGGTCCCAATCTCCAGTTCATTTCAGTTTGTTTTACTCCCCTTCATGAGAGCGTCTCGTTCCTGAGACACGCTTCGGTTCCTCCGAGCCGTTCCTTAATGTGTGTGCCTGGGAGGTCAAACAGGAAGTTGTAGTCAACGCAAGCCCGGACAAATCTGGACTTACTTCGGCCTTATTCTAGGACAGCCTGAGGTGGTGTGTTGCTTTGGAAATACCCTTATTACTGTATGTGAGGCATTATGTTACTTATGCAACGTCTCTCACACAAAACTCGTGTTTACTGCTGCGAAAACTGCCATCTCTCCTTCAGTCAAACATGTAACAATCCCCTTCAGAGCTGCAGTGAACACAGGACCATTAACAGCCACATCATATGACACACTTATTCCCATAAATTCCCGTTAATTCCCATAAATTCCCATTAATCCCCATGGAGCATTTCCAGTCGAGGTGCTCTGATGAAACAATCTAATGACAAGATACGAACGCACGCTGTCATGTTGTCAAGTTTGTAGTGGACATTTGCTGCTGCGCATCACCACGACACCAGCGATGGTCCCTGGGCTCGGCACTGTAGCTGCCCCCTGCCTCATGGAGGACGGGTCAAATCCCGCCCAGTCCGACAGATGATTAAAGGTTCAACCTCAAAGCCTGTGTTCTTATGAAAGAGAGCTCTGAGCTCATCACTTGTTCGACATCAGTTTAGTGCCCCAGTGTACTTGGCTACGAACGCGATCTATCACACTAAAGGAGGTCAAGAGGGTTTTAGACAGACGGGATTACGGTCTCATTACGTTGTGTTTTGCCTTGAGCGCAACTACTGAAGTGTGGAAACTGGAAAAAGAGACGAGAAGTCTATTCTTCACATCGTCTTTCCTGCAAGTACATTTGTGACTCGAGCAGCAGCTGAGGGATCAGTCCCTTATCAATTAACTCCACATTTGCACTGGACGCTGATGCTTTCTCCATTAAAGCTGCAATTTGTTTTGGAAATGCAACATTATTCATTCATTCATTCACTCATTCATCATCTTCCACTTGCTCCGGTTAAGCGTCGTGGTTATGCTGGAACGTCGGGGTTCACCCTGGACAAGTCAGCAGGTCATCGCTGGGCCACGTGAAGGACAGACAACCATTCACACACACACACACACACACTACGGGCAGATTAGGGTAACCAATTAACCTTGGAGCGGGGAGGAAGCTGGAATACCTGGAGAGACACAGAGAGAGCATGCAAACACCACCTAGAAAGATCCCCAGATGATAATCGGGACCTTCTCGCTACCCACTGTTCCACCATGTCGCCCCTGCAACATGATATTGTACATAAAATATCGATAAATTATTTGTATGCACATTTTAATCCCTCAGTACTTTCCAGAAACACAGACTACCTTCACATTTCTATTATAATTCCTCACTGCTCTGCTGAGTCTCAAATCTCTTTCTCATTTCCTCATATTTTCATCCCGTTGAATCAGGACAGCGAAAATGACTTACTAACCATGGAGTCGTAGTGTCATTCCTGTCCTGTGTTTTGCAATGCAGCCGTTCTAGCGTGAATTTGTATTCTAAGCTCATGGCTGAGGTCATCCTGATGCAGCTTTTTTTTCAGCAAGCTGAGTGACAGAAACTGTGGTGATGATTCCTAATTTACATTATGTCTCACTGTATGGACAAATGAGTTACATCCATCATCGATAGATTCTGTTGAATGAGAGGTGAGTTACAATTAATTTGTACTTAATATTAGTTCATTCCCTCACACTCAGTTTTTACACAATTCAAATCAAATGCCAGAGTAATTAAAAACACTAAATGCGTTTAGACCTCATATATGTGTCCTTCAAGATAATTAAATGAAACAAATGACATTATATTAAATTAAATATCAATTTGCATGTCCTTATAAGTTTAAAAAAAATGAATAATGAAAAGGAATGAAAGTACAAAAACATTTTTTTCTCATGGCACACACATGCAGGATGTAAACTCATGAAACGCGTCAGTCACAGTCTCTGTGGATGATATAAGGCAGCCTGAGGCTAAATCATAATCTGGGTTTGCCCTGTCTTCACGTACACCACATTGGAGTTTTGGAAGGCCAGACAGGAACCCCCCAACAGCTTGTTGCTCGCAGCAATATTAAGGTCACAGGAAGACAAACAGGGGAACTAAAGCAGCACTTTAGTTCGCAGACACGCATCAAAGTGGAAAAAACCTACGGCGAGTAATAAATATAGTTAATGAAAGTCACAGTGGACCATTGTCACCACATCCTGAAGCAGGTGCCAAGAAAAACAAACTCAGGTGTGATTAAAAACATTTTGCCAGGCTGTAAAAAATGGAGTTAGTAGGTGCAGTTGAAAGTAAATATTTTTATTTTTTAATATATTGTTTTTTAATATTTTTTATTTTCCGTAATATTTTTATAAATATTCAACTGAGCACCAGAGAGCTTGACAGAACACACACACACACACACACAAACCAGTCCCAGCTTAGAGACAGATTAAATATTGATTATCCACGGGCACGCTAAATCTTTCGAAATCAAATTACATTTAAAGCAGCTGGTTCACAAATATCTGTGGAGGATCAATAGAACATCTGAAGCAACCGTTCCTGTACGAGGAAATTGGCTGAAGCCGTTTTCCTCAAAAAGCACAGACCCCATCCGCTGCTTGCGTAAAGAAGGATCGATATATCGCTTGATCAAACACACTCACATGAGGCAGCAGAAAGGGACTCGGTGTCACTAATCAGCGATCTTTCACACGACATGTAGTCGGCTAATGAATATCACCATGGTCACCCATGTGGAGTTGTGTTTGGGTCCATCTTTCATGTACAAACTAGATTTTTATGTAGACAGTCAATAAATGTTGGAGCTCAATAACTTATATGTATTTTTTTTTACATGTATATATGTATATACATGTTTTATATGTATATTAAAACCCATTTTCCGCAAGTGTTTTATGACACAAGTGCATTCACATGTTTTGTCACTCACTCTCTCGCGTGTTTATTGTATTGTCGTGTGTGTTATTCTCACTTCTCGTTGCAGGATTACTGTAGGTTAGCGGCCTGCACATGACACTAGCCACATGTGCCTCTGTAACATGGACCGAAACTGCAAATATCACTTGTCCATCCAGAGATCTCATATACAGGGTTCAGCCAAAGTTCAATCAAACTTTTGTGTGTGTGTGTGTGTGTGTGTGTGTGTGTGTGTGTGTGTGTGTGTGTGTGTGTGTGTGTGTGTTATCAAGTCTTTTACACAGTCTATGGGACAACAAAACTGTACTGCTGTAGTAAAACTAGACCTATAGACATGTTTTGATTGGTCTCTATGTCACTAATAAATAAAATAATGCTGCACGTAACATAGAAGTGCCCTTTTGGGCTCAGTCAAAACAAAAATCCCCAAACTTCAGGCTTCTCAACCACAAACCAACTCGTTACATCCACTTCTCTTGTCAAGTCTTTTATACAGTCTATGAGACAACTTGACCAGAGTACACAAAGCATTAGGTTGGTAAATAACATGCAATAGATGTCATATGCAAACCAGAGATTCAAACCTTTTACAGAGATTTATCATCCTCCGTGGGTGCTCTTCCCCCCCTAGTCACGCATTCAACAATCCTCTAGCTGAAGATTACACACTGAAGGGATGACCGGGCCCAGTGGGCTTCGTGCATCAGTGCCGGTGCGCCCTTCTTATTACGAGCCAGATGTTGTCGGCGTATTAGACGGAAAGAGAAAGAGAGCGCTCACACAAACACGCGGACCCACGCTGCCTCTCAGTCACACGCACTCCGGGGCATCAACACTCAGCATCACTGGTGTTGTCACCGAAATCACAAGCCTCTCCAAAATACCCAACTATGACCCGCAACACGAGTTCAACACTAAATACACATGCGCGCATCAGCCAGATGTGGGGGACATAGGATTCCACTGCACTTGAAATATGTTCCACCCTCTGTCTTTGGCTCTTGGACACACACACACACAGAGAGAGAGAGAGAGAGAGAGAGAGAGAGAGTCACACAGACATGAGTGACCCACCTTGACAGCAGAAAGTCGCCCACAGGTAAAGTCCAATCAATACTGATCCAGTGGTTTTCCGCAGTTCCATCGCAGCGGCGTCAGGAGCCTCTTTAGCCCACAGGAATGTCAAACTTGGAAAGAGTCTCTCTCTCTCTCTCTCTCTCTCTCTCTCTCTCTCTCTCTCTCTCTCTCTCTCTCTCTCTCTCTCCCCCCCCCCTCTCTCTCTGATGCCAGTGGAGACGCCTCTGCTTCCGTTTTGTTCGACTCGACTTGGCACCTCTTGCGCGTTTTCCGTGGTGCGTTCACGACAGCCACCTGTCCAAACTTGTTCCCCCGAAGTCATGTCGGGCTCTTCCGTCTGCTTTATGGCTGCTGATGACTTCAGCAAAGACGCGCGTACCCATCGCAAAAGTGCCCCTTTACGCCATTAGAAGCTGTACAAACTGGCCATTAATTTGGCGCATGCGCAGTGGCGTATCTGATTAGCGGTAGTTCTGCTGAAAATGATCTCACCTCCAAACAAACAGGAGCTGCTTAAATATTACTACATCACTGCATCATCTTTGCCTCCCCCACGGAGGTAGAATGAATAATGCCACAAAGCAAGAATCATCTTTTATTCATCAGACATTTTGAACAATAGATCAACTTCAGGCGATGGAGCCGGACAGCTACATTACACTTCTTTGTTCAGTGATGCATTTTCTTTCTACTTCATTTAACCTGTGTCCTCTTGTAAGTAGAATATCGTGACCGAGACGGGTTTCAACTGGCACCATTTTTTTCTCCAAATCTTGTTATCCCTCCCAGTGGCGCTCCTTTACCACCCCGCTCCCCACCCCTCCTTATTACCTGCCCCTTCTTCTTCAGAATAATTGCCTACTTCTGCATCTCTTCCACTGCCACAGTTTTCTAATTTCCACCACAGGTGTCACTTTCGTCATCCTCTTCTCACAGCATCCAGGAAAACAGCCTCAAACCTGAGAGTAATTCAAATGAGGTGCATCTTATGAGTGTTTATCTTTTTTTTAAAAAATGGCTTAAAAATTGCATTAAAAGTAAGGAAGGTGAGATCGATCACGGTAGTGCACGTTGACTTCCTGGGCCTGGAGTGAGCTTTTAGCCTTTGTGGGTGAATAATGGACAATGTAAGCAATAAATTAAGTATCCAACCCCATTTGTTCCAATAAAAGTCCCCCAGGCAGCACATAACAACAGTCTCCAAGACCACGTGTGTGAATGTGCTTCAGATTCCCGTATCCGTGAAAGGCAAGAAAATAAAATAGGCAGGACATGAAGCTGAGCCTTCTGCTACTAAATGTTTTCACTGGTGGATAATTATTATTCATTCGTTGCACATTCTACAGGCTGCAGAACGTTTTTTAGTCTCATCCAACGACTGCATGACTGATACATTCTAATTCAAACGTCCCTAAACTGGTTTGTACGCCATGTCTGCTTGGGCTCTCTCAAATCATGTTAACTGGTCACTGTCAATTGCCCATAGGTGTGAATGTGAGCGTGAATGGCTGTTTTTTTAACCCCGCGATGAAGTGGTGACTCCTCCAGGACGTTTCCTCAACGCGAACAAACATCGTTAAAATTCGGCTGTAATCTGTGTGACGGAGAATTTGATTTTTAGAAGCTCAGACTTCACTTTCAGTGCTACACACACACACACACACATTACCCGGCGCAGCGGCCTTCACCGCAGTACATGTGGAGCATGTGGATGTCACAACACTTTTCTTCATGTAATTACTTCTAATGAGACCGACTGAGCTCCAGTGTGTCTCCGACAGGGACACGTCTTCAGGGTGCACCTCCTTCAGGAGTCACCTGCGTCACCATTTTCAACACCTCTCCCACTAACTCCATCCATCTGTTCTCTCCCCTCCACCAACGTCTTCCATCTCTTTTTCCTCTTTCTCCCCTCCACACATCTGTCCTGTCCAGATGTAATGACGGCCTCAGATCATTAGGACGGCGCCTGCAGCTCCTCTCTCGCTCTCTGTGTCCATCATTCGCCCTCCTTCATTCGCTTCAGTCCGCCACTCCTTTGGCTGTTTTTTCTTTTTCCTTTTTTTTCTTTCTGTCTCCCTCTGGCTTCAGTCAGTGTGTGATGCTGCACATACGTACTGTATGTACATTGACATGTACATTGAATGAGCAGAGCCTGCAGCGAGTGGGAGTTGGTGCTGTACGTCCTGAGCAGAGTGTGTCTCATTTTCAGCCTATTTCTGTGCGTGCACGTTGCACACCTGCTTTTTTACAGCACAACTCAGCGGATCTCCTCTTCCTTAACCCCCCCCCCACACACACACACACACACACATTAATATACAGCACAACGTAGCCTCAAGCTCATGCCATAAATATCCCACATAACATGCAGGCGCCATTGTCGGCAGAGTCATGAAAACTAAGGATGAGCCATGTATGTATGTTCTATTAAGTACGCTACAATGTACTTCACAAGGTTGAATCACACCGTACATATAGTAACATAAATAACAAGAGGCTGTCAAAGTTGAGAGAAAAAACAGAGGTGAAGTGAATAACATTCTTTCAGGATACAAACTATATGTTCTGAAAACAAATGACATCATTCTTTTATTTTTTTGTCATGAAATGACGTGTTTTTTAAATATATTTTCAGTCATATAGAAATAGTAACACAACAAACACATCAACAACAGCAACTCGACCCCCCACCCACCCCACCCAACAAGGGAGAACTCATTCTTTTCTGAACTGTCAGTGTTATGTAACAGCTTTTAATATCAAGGCAACTTTGGGGCTGAGACTAGCAAACAGGGCTAAAACAGCTCTGACCCACAGAGACATGGACTCCAGGAGACCCCCGGGGGTCCGGAGCAGATCGATTCAGGCTAATATGCTGTCAGGTTTTTTTCTCCATTGATTGTTTTTTTTTTCCTGCAGATGCTCAGATGAATTTAGATCTGACTTCCACCTTCAAATGTCCTCAAGGAATTTTAAACGTTTTAGGTTTCAGGTCTATACCCAAGACCACTCAGGATATGAACTCTGGAGGAGTCGGGCATCGATCTAGAAAGGACCAACAACCACACAATTTACATATCCACTAAGTCAAATGTTGTTTTCAATGAAATACGCTTTTTTTCTCTCTTTGTTAGTATAATTATATTTCTTAGTGCCACTTTAACAACATACTTACCTTTAAATTTACATTTTATAAGTGCAATTTTAACATGAGCTTTACCCTATAAACCAAAAACACCTATTCCTGTCACCTTTAGCCTTTAACTTTGTCCTGTCTGTCTTCTTGAACAATCTTTATTTTCCCCTTTCTCTGGTGGAGAGAAGGATGTAGCACACGCCTGTTGGACACCTGTTGATCAATGCCAAATGTCAAGTTGAAAAAAAACTAAACAACAAAAAAACAGCATCCTGACACCCACAGCGATGCAACCTGGTGTGAGTGTCTCGCAGTGACCACAACTACTACTGCACAGAAAGTGTCAGAAAGAGACGGGGCTCAAACCGGCTACCTCGTTTCACAGCAGTTTGATCAGTCATTGGACACAGGGTCAGCTCTGTGGAGCTACAGCTGTCACAGACCGACAACCCTTTACCCTGTAATTTGCAAAACCACATATGTATGTGAGACTGACCTTGTGGTAATGTACGATTTCCATCTTTCCCTCCAAATTATCCTCAATACACATGGATATTCAACGAAGGAAATAAAAATGATCACCTTTTATATCTTTTATATCGTACTTAGTGTGTGGGGCAAAGCGTTATCCAACTACACAAAATAATATAAAATAGTGTGATTGTGTAAATGAAGACGAGAGTTGGAATAAAATCAGAAAAGAGAGCACAGACCTTCGCCAACGCTGGGATGAGCTGGTAAAAACTGGGAAAATGATTTGACATCAGTCAAACTTTTAAGAAGAAGGTTTGATTAATCTCCTTATGCGGACGTTCAGGTTTTCACAGGCGATAATCCAGGGATACGATGACACCCATAACGGGGAGGTTGGGATTCTGTTAGGTTAGGTGTCAAGGGATAACTCTTGTTTTGAATTGGAACTACAGAAATAAAATCTGACATGACTTTGATATGGTCACATGAAATTAAACTGAGATATGTCGAAGACATGAGTGCTGGTAGTGAACAAGGTCGGCTGTGATTCAGTGAGATATTGAGTATTAGCTGTCTATTTCTTACCAACAGAGAGAGAAAAATGTACACGAGAGTGTGTACTGATATTACAACTGGCAAAAAAATAGATGACAGCTGCTCCTTTAGTTGCCATTTTGCTGTTGTTGCAGTATTTTTCAGGCTAAACACTGATACTGGTCCTTTAAAATAGAGAAGGAACTGTGGTCTGCATCTTTAACTCTTTCGAAACAAAGAGCATATGCTGCTTCCATACTATTAGCATATATATATATATATATATATATATATAGTGGAGGACATGTAAGTACAAGTAAGTACATGAAACTTGACTTCTCCTAAATAAAATGTAGGTCTTACATGTGCCAAACCCTAAAAACAATCCTGAAGTCTGTCTGAAGTCTGTCTGGGTCTCTCTCTCTCTCTCTCTCTCACACACACACACACACACACACAGCACCTTTATCGCTGAGTCAGACCTGAATAATAGACCAGCCTGCTGAGGTCAGACTGTTTGAGTACAGACAAAACATGCGAAGGGCTTTCACTTGAGCATGATGCCAGTCAGTTTTGATCCATCAGAGAACAGACTCATGTGTCCTCCATAAGTGGGCCAAGGGCCAAGGAAATGGAAGCGCCTCTGTCTCCTCTTTGTAATCATGACTGATGATGTGCCCTTTTGTAACGTACACAACTCCAGGAAGCCTAAGTAGAGTGAATGACAACGTGGCTGAAATGGAATATATGAATCAAACTAATGGTTCAAAATGACCAACGATGTCATCACTGCTCGGCTAGACGTTAATGGGTGTATCCTCTCCCCGTGTGTGTATGTATACATATATATGGTATAACCTGTTAATACTTTACACCCTCCGACAGATTCATTTCAATGTGATGTTCCTCCTTCCTCCATATAAGAATAATTGCTGCCATGCTGTGGTCAAACTGTGCCATTGCATGTCTGTGTCTGTTTATGACTCTTGCACTTTATCAAGCGAAACAAGATTCATTTTATTATCATCACAGCATATTAACTGACGCGACGAGAGCTTGTGGTGAAACGTGACACAAATCAATGAGTTGTTCATAGTATAATTACAATGACACACGCGTATGCAGGCACGGATGTTCAAATTATACACGCTACTGCACCCTGCGCTTATTGCTTTCAGTCCTGTGCACCCCTGTGCATGCACATAACAAGGAATGTCAGAGTCCTGCAGTTTTCAGTCACAGGAAAACATACAGTAAAGAGGTCAACATCTGTAGCTCGAGCTGTCCTACAACAGAAACACACAGCATTCATATGGATAAATCATAGTCGACGGCCAACGACGACGAGCAGTTGAGGAGGAGTGTGTGTGTGTGTGTGAGCATGTGTTCGTTAAGGTGAGCTGAGATACATCTGAAGAGCCGGGGTGAAGATTAGGACAGTTCCTAATATGGAAACAGTGAGGAAGGCCCACAGAAATATCCTGTCCAACACCTGAGCGACAAACTTCCAGTCTTGTACAACCTGTTTGAAAATAAAAGAATAATCATGTTCCACATCGATCTCGACCATTATCCAGAACTACTCTGTGTCAAATTAATCATGTATAAGTACTCTGAGGCATTTTGTTCTCACCTCTCGTATAAAGTGCTCCTTTTTAATGTGACGGCTGATGTAGCGGACTGAACTTGTTGCTTTCTCCAACATGGCCAGCCAGGCTTGGTTCTCGTCCTCCTTCCCTCCGAGGGGCGTCCTCAGCTGGCCGGCACTGTGGCCAGGAACCCCCCTCCTCCCCACAGGTCGGCGAGGCTTCAACTCGGGGCTGCGCGTCTCCATATCAAGGTAATGGTATCTGCAAATGTTGAAAACGACGCACTGATTCATGGCTGTTTATTTACTTCCTGTTTTTGTGTTTTTTTTTTTCCTACATTACCTGTCGGTGTGGCCTCTCATACACAGCAGTCTGGGCAATCTCTGAAGGAAGAGGCTCTTTACCCAGGGGGCCATGGGGTGGTAGGTGGCAGAGGAGCGGTGGTGGACGTTAATGACAAACACAGTGACGATGATGGAGAAGGTGACAAAGATCATGATGAACAGCAGGTATTCTCCGATGAGTGGGATCACCTGGGACACACAGCAAAGACAAGTAAAGTGGTTATGGACTCGATTTCCTCTGAACTTATTTTAAAACACAACTCTCTTTCAGAATATTCTGTTACATTCTAAACACGATGCTGTGTCATACACTGTCATACTCGATGAGTTGTGTTTGGATGTTCCAGCTCATAAGACTAAAAGCTGTGAGATGTGACAGTGACGCATCATACAGCTCATTCTGTACTACTAAAGAAGATGATGCCACCAAAGTATTATGTATAATTAACACTTCAAATGAATAATCTGTAAGGAGGTCAGCTCCAACAAGCTGGTGCTGGGGCTTCTTGTTCCTTTGGAGGGTACAATGAGTAACTGTGGCATGATCGGCCACCAGAGGAGGTCATGAAAATGCTCATCTTTTCCTTTTTCAGCATTCACATGTTTGCTTGCGTCTTCAACGTAAATATATGAAAACGCAAAAGTGTTTAAGCTCGGCTTTGGGCTGAGGTGTATCTGAAGCCAGCAGCTGGTTAATTAAGTTGACACGCAGTTTAGTCTGCAGGTAATTAAGATAGCGGTGGCTATCGCTTGTGTTAATTAGAGCCCACTGCAAAGGAGATCACCAGTTGGATAACCGAACAGAAACGAGAAACGAGGGTGGAAGTGCAGCCAGGGGAACTTGGAGCTGACGCACCTTTGAGGATGAAGGGATAATTTCTTCTATGACCAGGAGGAAGACAGTGAGTGACACCAGCACGGATGTGGAAAGCGACAGTTTCTCTCCCTCGTCCGACGGCAAATAGAACACCAGAACAGTCAGGAAGGACAGGCCGAGGCATGGGATGATGAGGAAGAGGGTGTAGAACAAGGGCAACCTCTTGAGGATAAAGGAGTAGGTCACAAACGGGTACCAGTAGACCCCATCTCGCCTGCTTCCCTTTACCCCCGTGGCATTCAGGATCTCCCACTCGCCATTATCAAAGAAATCTTTGCGGTCCACATAATGATCCACCAGGACCAGATCCACCATGTTTCCGTCATAGGTCCAGGAGCCAAACTTCATGGAGCAGTTCTGTCGGTCGAAGGGGAAGAAGGTGACGTCCATGGTGCAGGAGGACTTGTAGCTGGCAGGTGGAGTCCATGTGATGGTGCCGTCCCAGCGGACGATGGCTTTGGTCATCAGCGAACCCTCGAAACGACCGTCTGCACTGATGACAGATGAGGAAGCAACAGAGAGATTTAAAAGTGAAGTTAGACGAAGGCGTGACTGCCGTGAGCAGAGGGCCTGCAAACTCACTTCTCATACAAGACGATGTCCGGCAGCCATATCGTCTCCGACGGCACTCTGATGGACGTGATCCCGCTGTAGTCGTCTGGGTTCCACCTGAGCTTCACGTCAACCCACTCCTGTACAAACAAGAGACAAAAATAAGTCCAAGACTTGTTAACACTGTGGGATATCAGAAATCATCGCTGGCTTTCAGTTCTGTTCAGCTCATTATCAGGTCATCTTGTTGTTAGCAAGTATTTTTACAGCTATACTGGACTGTATGTCCATAATTAAAGTGATTAACGCGTAGTATTCTGATGATGGTTTGTTATCATGAGCATTTACCCTACAGACATGAGTAAAACTCTATAATAATAATAATATTAGAGTTTTAATGTTTTTCATACTGATATGGTACAAACTCAGTATGTAATTACATTTCCTGTCAACACTAGAACCCATCAGGGAACTCAGCTCTTTTTGGAGTTTGTATATTCTACTCCTACTCCTAGCCTACACATGAAGCGTCGTACTGTGTCAAATCGTTTCATTCGTACCTGCCAGAGCCAGACATTCGTAGTCATCAGCTGGTTCTTTTCGTCCTGCCGGTGAAAAGAGAAAACAAACTGAAACAAACTTATTTTGAAAAGTTAACGGGAGCCTGATGCTCAAAAGACAAAACGTTGAGTCGCGTGGACAGTGACAACGAGAATGAAAAATAATGAAACCTGTAGGTTGACAGGGGTTGTGTTTACCAATGGCAGACCGTTTATGGAGAGATTAAAGGTTAAGTCCTACATCATCAACATCGGGACTTCTGCCTCTTTTTCTCACTATGGAATGTTGACATGTACTGTGGCAGAACAAACAAGCCTACGAGGAAAGTAATAGGAGGCAGGAGGGCGAAGGCAATAACGAAGCTGTGTGGACGTCACAAAGGGACAGCAATGAACAACAAGGGGAGGGAAAATCGATGGAACGGATTTCATGGGTTGTTTGTTTCCTCTCAAGCACTAAGGCGAAGCTGATTGCTGCCCGAGGTGGATTTTACACAAGACGCTGGTTTGGTGAGATTCCACAAGATGGCACTCTACGAAACACTATGCCTGCCTGAGACGGTCAGAGAGCAGAGATCAGATGCTGATGTAGGCAAAACGTGGCGAATCTGTGGAAACAGGCTTTGTGCGTGTGTGTGTGTGTGTGTGTGTGTGTGTGTGTATGTGTGCGTGTGTCCTTGTGTAAATAATAAATGTGAGCTGGTTCCTCACGGGCTGATGGCCTCATTACTTCCTCTGCACACGTGAAAGATCTATCTTTTGACCTTGCCTCTTCTTGCTCCTTTTTCACACTCTTCTCGACCTTGTTGAATTCCCTCAGCTCCTCACCTTCCTCCTCTTCTTTCCTCACACGTCTGTCCTCCAAGTTCCACCGCTGACCTCTTAACCACCATTCACTCTCTCTCAGTCTTTGGTGGCCACATTCACCCTTTTGTTTTTCACTTTATGTGAAACCTTCTTTTTCTGTTTGCCTGATGCTGGAGTTTTGTGTATCCGGGACTAATTTTATGTCAAAAAACAAATGCTTCATCATGCTGGGAAATAAAAAGGACAACACAATAAAGAAAAGAAAAACACTCGCTGGTGATATTTCCATCTTACACAGCTCTGGTCTGCTTGTTTTGTGTGTTCTGTTCGTTGTGTCCTTACCACGTCAACGAGCTGTGAGATCTTCAGTCCAAAGCTGACGGTGATGGTGTCATTGGCATGCTGGACAGGTCGCACCCACTTCTGGTAGCCTCTGAACAGGTTCCGCAGCAACAAATCCTCCATCTCAGCCAGCGACACAAAGTCCTCTTGAGCTGGAGAGACAGAAATAAGAAGAGAGTCATGACTGCACAGACGTCCATCGCTCAATTATCAATCACTTCATGTAAGACTTTCAAACGACCTTCAACAGTTCCATGTGACTGCACGGGACATCTGCTAATACAGATTAAGCATCTTCATCATATTAAGACAGTGAGCTCACTTCATAACTACCTGCAAGCTCAGTTTTGAAAAATGATTCTGCCACATTTTTATTCGGGAGGGAACAGATAAAAAATTGTCGACGGGAATCCAACATGTTGATGTGGAGATTTGTAACTATTATTATTATTATTTGTAATTATTATTTTTGATTATTATTGCACAAACATTGAATAAACCAGCATATTTTTCTGTAGTGTGTTCTGAAATAAAAAAAAGAATGAGAATTCAAGCAGGATTTAAAAAAAAAAAAAAAAAAACAGTCTGTTAGTCCAGAGCAAAATTAACTCAGTGCCTGAGATTCTGGAACACAAACTGTCTACCTCAAACCGACAGCTGGTCATGGCCAAGTGAATGCGTCAAGGCTCCCGAGGCTGACAAAACGATCATGCTGATATGATCACCGCAGACAACAACCGCCGGGGAGACGAGATGAGCTCAGAGCGCTTTGTGCAGTCGGGCACACGACATAATAGTCGGTTTAAAAAGTGACGCTCAAGTTGAGCAGGAGACAGGACGACAAAGAAAACACTGCTTTCACTTCATCAGCCACCGGTGAAGTGCAGACAGCTGGAAAAATACCAAGAAGACAATTACAGACCACAGCTTTCACTGACACCATTCCTCTGCAGTGGGAAATAGGCTGCGTTTATTTCTACCTTAACACTCATGTTGCCTCGTTGACCCCTTTCACACCCCTTGTGCGAGCTGCCAACACCAACATAAAAGTCTTTTTATCTAAGTTTATCTACAGTGTGCACTGTAACTTTTTTTAGTCTAATGTTACAGGTCTTGACTCATAGGACGTGATGTTTTTTTTGTGTACACTGTATTGACAAGGGCTCTGTAACGGGAAGCAGTTCTAGTGGATCTATGTCTACAGTCAAGGCATCCATCTATTTCCCCTTACTGTATGTTAATGAACCAAAATGTCCAGTGAACAAGTGCTGCCACTGTTTACAACCAGAGAGCCCAGTTGTGACTTACTGCAGGTGTGCTGAGGCCACGCCCCCCTACCTGCACTGCGCTTTCCCCATCGCATTTTCCTTTTACACTAATAACTGACTTGAACAAACACACGCTGAAAAGAAAAAAAAACAATTACTTTCACTCTCTCACCGGTCGGTTAACAACATGAGGGCGGAGCTTATGACCAATATTGTAACAAGCCACCAGATGGGTGCAGAGACCACGCAGACACACACAGACATGTGTATGCATGCATGCATTACACGTGGCATAACTACTTTACTTTACTTTACTCCGCCGTTTTTTTGCACGTTTGCCTCCGGTTCCGTTTGTTATCTAACTGCTAAAATAAGAGAATAGCTCAAAATAATACCCACAAAAATGTCCCAGAGAAAAACACCAAACCTCTTCTCCGTTAGTCACCGTACGCAACTAGAATGCAGATGACAGTGACATTTGCTGTACGCTCCGAGCATGATGTGGTATTTGTACTTAAGCTGCATGAGAGAGCCTTCTGCAGCAAGAGCAGAATGCTCTACTGCATAGGACTGTGATATCTGGCAGCGCCTCTGGTAGCGCAGCCAAAGAGAAAGAACTTGACTCAAAAGCCCCTGGAAGGAGAGGGATGGAGCAGCAGTGGAGGGAGCTGATAAGGGAAGAGTGACACAGAGTGAGTGAGCCACAGCGATTCCCTGTTGTGTCGGAGGAAGACAGAAGGAGTAAGGGTTACAGAGGGAAAAAGATAAGTGGGCCAAAAGATGAGAGAGGACAGTAAAACAGGGGAGAAAGCAAACACAATTAAAAGTGCATCCTCAGACATGCATGTCCTGACTCCACATAGAGTCACCAGTGCACAAGATGCTGTGAAGTCATGGAAACATGCAGGGTGGTGACTGAACAGTGAGAGAATTCACTGTTGAAAGCTGATCTGAAAGTACTGAGACATTACTCCGGGTTGCATCAGGTCCCCTGTAACACATTGTACTCTGTAACAGAGGGCGGTACATTCAGTCAAACATCAAACATCGTCACAGGAAGCGGCTCTGTTCCAAGACACACCGGAGCGTCCTCTAAAAGCACCAGCTGCTCGCGCACATGAGGCTGTTTGTATATGTGTGGTTGATTGAGCAGACGTGAACCAGAGAGTATTGATTCGGCCGTGCAACCGGGTTACTGGG